>PVHP010016631.1:0-35598 GCA_004024765.1 Zapus hudsonius
GGGGGGGGGGGGGGGGGGGGGGGGGGGGGGGGGGGGGGGGGGGGGGGAGGGAGGGAGGGAGAGAGAGAGAGAGAGAGAGAGAGAGAGAGAGAGAGAGAGAGAGAGAGAGAGAAAGAGAGAAAGGAATCGGCACACCAGGGCCTCTAGCCACTGCAAACAAACTCCAGATGCATGTGCCACTTTGTGCATCGGGCTTTACGTGGGTAATGAGAAATTGAACTAGGGTTGTTAGGCTTTGCAGGTAGTCGTCTTAACCACTGAGCCATCTCTCAAGTCCTCAGTTTGAATTATTTAAGTGACATTTTAATAATGTCAACTAATTTAATGATCTAATGTACAGATCATTAAATTATTCAAACATAATGAAGTCAGTATATAAAGCAAAAATTTTCATTCTATATCATTGCCTTTTAGAGTATAATAGATTGTGATGGAAATAATCCCCTCTGTATATTTTGCAGCATTTTCCATTAAAACAAGACTCCACAGTTTAGATGAAAACAGAGCCAACTGTATGCAATAACAGAAATCACAAAAGCCATTTTAAAGGCAATTTCTTTCCTTTGAAAATGAGTAACATGAAACTGAAGCTGTTCACTTGAAGAGAAAAAGAACAACAAGTAATAAAACAGGACATCCTGATACAAACATGTAAAGTTAGACATGTTTAAAAATAAAGAGTACATTTATTTATAAAATTTTCAGAAAAAAAATGGGATATTAGCTAAACTTTCACAGAACTGTGGATCCCGGGAAAGGCACAATTTAAAGAACAAAGCATAATCTAATAACATTCTACAATAAATTTAAAACTTTGAAGAAAGAATTAGCAATACATGTAGCAATATTCTACCACCACAAGAATATCACTAATGACTCAGGTAGGACATAGTCACATGGGAAAAAAAGGATATATGTATTTGTGAAGAACAGCACCATGCAGATAGATATACTTGTATTTATAAAATTACTGGGTTGATAGTTCTTCTGAACTTGAAGGATTAAGAAACAATAAATGGGCTGGAGAGATGGCTCAGTTGGTTAAGATGCTTGCATGCAAAGACTAACAGCCCAAGTTCAATTCCCTAGTACCCATGTAAAGCCAGATACACAAAGTGGCACATGTACCTGGTGTTCTTTGCAGTGTCTGGAGAGCCTGGTGTGCTCTCACGCTCTCTCTCTCCTTGCAAATAAATAAAATAAAAATTGAACAAAAAGAAAACAATAAACAATAGCCTGATAGCAAATGAATTTAAAAGAGAACAGTATTAAAATGTCCTTAATGCATGTTAATAACAGAAAATTAAATGTAGGGTCAAATGTTATATAGGTTCTGAGGCATGAAGGACTGAGAGTTAATTTCAAGAAATCTTCTAATACAAGAAAAGAAGCAAATACTCCATAATGTAGCTAATCATACCAGTGGTATTTACAGCTCTTCTTAGAACCTACTTGGGGGAGGGGTGATCCTTGAAGCATTTACACAGGGTGGAGGGAGGATTTGTTTCTGAAAGTTAAATGTTTTTAACCTTTAAGGTTAAAAAAATTAAGCATTTTATATTACATCTTGCAATCCTAGTTATAAGAAAATGCTCTTTTATAGTACTAATCTTACAACTTGACAGTAATTTAAAAATATTTACTTACTTTAGACCATAAAAAATACACAACTGAGAAGAGAGTGATTGAGAATAGAACTGGCCTTCATGCCTAGCAAGCAACTGTCTCTGTGGTGTGGACTTTCCCAAAATATCTCCCACATGGGCCCATCCCTGATGCCTGAAATTCCTTTGCAGTTGGTGCCAGACAGAAGTAAGCTATCACAGTAGTTGTGGATATTATAGATCATTTTTTAGATCCTTTGAGTTCTTTACTCTTTACACTATAACACAGGCTGGAACATGTTTCAAGGATGAAACATAGCTAGAACACACTGACAAGGAAACTCAGAAAACAGTAGAGGCAAAACTACAGGTAAGAATATGAAGTCCTGAGACTGAGGCAGGATGACTGATTCCAAAAATAAGGCCAGCATGGATTTAGAATGAGATCTTGTGGGACTGGGTGAGGAGATGGGGTAATGGGCAGGAGAATATTGCAAAGGTCTAGCTTGGAAGGCAGAATGAAAGCAGAGTCTGAAAACAGTTGTTGAAAGAGAAAAGTACTGATGAAAACAAACAAACAAACAAAACAGCAGGAATCCTAAAGAGGTTTTTTAGGAAAACAAGGATAAATCTTTGCTATTCTGTATAATTTCTTTTATAACTAGACATATATATGTATCTAAGAACTACATTTTTATTCCTAAGATAATCTTTAATGATTTTTGTCTTTAAATTTCAATCAACACATGAATGCTATGGGAAATTTGGAAAAATACTCCAAAGTATATAGAATGAGATCATCTTTAATTCCCTCATCTTGTAATACCAATATGAATACTTATTCAGAGGATTTATTTTCAGATTTTAGGTGTGTGTAAAAATAAACACAAAAATTTAGGCATTATGAATTTTGTAATTTTTTTATAAATTAATTTTGAGTTTCAGATATTGATGCTGGAGATTGAACCTAGGGCTTGTTTACTCTCCCACTGAGCTATACGCCCAGCTAGTTACTTACTTTTTGTGATTTTACCATGTTATTATTCATAGTTTCAAAGCCACATGATGAAAATTAGCAGTCTCTCCATTTTCATTACCATAGTAAATTATTTTCATTTTAAACCTACAGACAACTAAGGCAAATAACTGGAAGTTGTCTTCTGAAAAGTCTATAACAAGTCTTCATGGCAATCAATACTATTGCTCTGAATTCAAGACTTTGATTTTATATCCCATATAAAAACATAAACTGTAATATTAAAGTCCAAAAAGTACATTCAAGTCATAGTACTTGTACTGAGTGAAATACTGCTTGGCTCTGAATGCTGTAGCTTCAAGTGAAGTTCAGAATTCTTGGCACCTTTTATTCTAGGAGCCAAATTAGGCCCTTGCTTTAATGTCCTTCAGCTGGCCTTAGGAACTTGTTTAAAAAGATGTCATTTCAAGATGATATGATGCAAAAATACTAATTATTTAGTGGGGACTGGGGATGTAGCTCAGTGGTAGATGGTTTACTGCCTAGGAAGCGTGCTTAAGACCCTGGGTTCAATTTACAGCACCACAAATCCCACAAACAAACCACAAGAGGTCTCCAATGATAAGCCCAGAAGGACTCCGAGATATTCTTACCTCAATGACAGTATTTGTGGAAAGGAACAGTCACTGTCACTTTGATTGTGAATTTGGAAGTATAGGGAAGAAATAGAGAAAAAGCACAAAGTGTCTATTACCAGGAGAAAGAAATGTCATGCTGGGGAAATGTGAGCGTATCCATCTATCCAATATTGTACATGGTACAGGCTGGACTAGACCTGTCAGTTTAGAAGCAGACTGCCCAGGAAGGTTCAGTGGAAAATAATGGAAATGTGTCAAAAAACCCATTTTCATGTCCTGGATTGCTCTGAATGAAGACCAAAAGTCTAAGGTTGAAGATGCCAGATTTAATTCTTACTAAGGATCTACTGTGTTCTACATACTTCATATATGTGAGCTCATTTCATCCTTCCTAAGTACATTTATATTCATACAGATGTGACTACTGGGATACTGGTAAGAGTACTGAGAATCATGACTAGGAAACTAGCTAGCATTGAGATATAATAATAAGTCAATGGGAGCAGATGTGCTTAGCAGGACTTAGGCACTGAGTTCAATCCCAGCACCTGGGGAGGGGTTGAGGGACAGGAAAAAAATTGAAACTAACTTAAGGAAACATAATTAGTAAAACATAAAGCCAAGACTCAAAAACAAGCCTCTGGAAACAATATGCCTTTTCTCCAGTACCAACCTGACTCAATTTCAGATTTGATCTTTTTATTTTAACTTCTTCTAACCACATTATAATTTTACACAGTAATCTATTTACAGCTAGTACAACAGGAAGTATATTGCATAAAAAAACTCTACTACCAGGGTAAAGAGACATTCAGATCAGCAAAATTATCAAGATTTATACAATTATAAACTACTTTCAGAAAGAATGCCAATGTTAATATTCCTCACATTTCTAGTATGATCTAAAAAATACCACTTTTTTTTTCTTTTGGTAAAACACATTTTCCCCCCTAACAGATTAGGGATTAATCACTGAAGCTATGCATATGGATTTTCTTATTAAAACTTTTAAAGCATATTTTTTAATTTTAAAGGAATAGTTTTGCTTATAAACAGCAATATGTCCTTACAAGGTATAAAATTATACCCAGAACATTGTGCTTCATGTATTCTACTTAGTATACAGGAAGAAACAAGTAATGTTTCTACTTTAGCTACTTTTTTGATAAGAAGGCTCTTCGTTTCTCTGGGTTTTATCATTTAGAACTGACAAAAAACTGACTTTATAATGTTTGTTAATAGTGGAACGAGCCGGGCGTGGTGGCGCACGCCTTTAATCCCGGGAGGCAGAGGTAGGAGGATCACCATGAGTTCAAGGCCACCCTGAGACTACATAGTGAATTCCAGGTCAGCCTGAGCTAGAGTGAGACCCTACCTCAAAAAACAAAACAAAACAAAAAAAATAGTGGAACGACTATTGTAGAATAATATAGTCAAGATACATACGATAGGCAAATACTGTCTGATTAATAAAGCCACACTGCTGGTTTCTTAAAAGTAAAGGTTTTGAGGCATCAGTGGAAATTGTGGATGCATGGGATGAAATTTTGAGTTTTTAATTCTTTTGTTAAAATATTTTATTTATTCATTTTCAAGCAGAGATACAGAGAGAGAGAGAGAGAGAGAGAGAGAGAGAGAGCGAGAGCGAGTGAGCATACCAGGGCCACCACCTTGTGGGTCTGGCTTATGTGGGTCCTGGAGAACTGAACCCAGAGCCTTAGGCACTGGAGGCAAGTGCCTTAACCACTGGGCCATCTCTCCAGCCCTTGAGTTTTTAATTCTGATTATAAAAAGCAATCACATTTAACCACCATTCCAAACTGTGCCAAACTGTGCGTTTTGCTTTAGGAAAGCAAGAAAATGAATCACATAACTGATCTCCACTTAAATTCGTAAGCATTGAGAAAATTGGGATTTAGAAAATACACCTAATACAAGGCCATTTGCTCAGTGAAGGCTTATGATCTTTAATGTATTTAAACATCCAGGCATTTGAACATCCTAGGTTATCAAAATTAAAAAAAAAAGTTAACTTGCAAAAAAATATCAATTTTCCTTCCTTAGACAAATCTACCCCAATCCATCAGTTTATGCACTGAAAAACTATAATAAATGGTAGACAAACTTTCCATTAACAGTAGTATTTTGAAAATAACCACATAGGAATTGAGTCACAAGAGTAACAAAGCAAGTCCTAAATTTTCGTGTCTGCCAAATGTCTACGCTAAATCCATTGATTCCCTAAGTCTAGGGAACTACAATTATTTTCTTTTTGTAAGGAGGACAGTCATGTAAGGGGGACAGAGAAAAGGGAAATGGGGGTACCCACACAAGATTTGCTCATACAATGTATCTAATTATCGATACTAAAGATATTTAGACAAAAGAAATCAAGTTCCCTCTGGGAGCATTAAGGTGAATCGGTTTAGGTCAGCATTTCGTCAGAGGCCCGGGGAGGGAGTGCTAGCTGGGTCGGGGAAGGAGCCCCGACCCCGGCCCGTGTCCCCCTGCGCTCGGCTCCCGGGAACCCGGCCCACCTCCGGGCCTGCCGTCTACAGAGTGCCCACTGCCACCCCCACGTTTAGAACGGATAAAACACGACTACGAGGAAAAGAAGAGAAAGAAAGCCGACGTTCCCGGGTGCCCAGTGGAGGGCAGGTGACTGAGGCGTCGCCGTGGCTTCTATGGAAACGCGGGACGCGGCGGCCAGGCGGGCACTTGGGGTCCGGGGCCATCCGCCCTCCGCCGGCGGGGAACGCGCCGCCCGGGCCGGGCACCGACCCGAACCCGACCCCGGCCGAACCCAACCCCGGCCCGACTGGACCACGACCCCGACCCCGACCCCGGCCGGACCAGACCCCGACCTCGGCCCGAACCCAACCCCGGCCGGACCCCGACCCCGACCCGACTGGACCCCGATCCCAACCCCGACCCGACCCCAAACCCAACGCCGGCCCGGCCCGACTGGACCCCGACCCAGACCCTGACCCCGGCCCCGGTCCGGCCCCTTCTCAGCCGGGAGGCTCCGCCCGGCTCGGAGCCCAGCCCCTTTACCTTCCCGGTCGACGGGGTGTCGGGCGGCGGGGACCGGGATGGACGAGCGCCTCAGCCTGCACTTGTCCCCCGGGCTCTGGGAGCTACTTTCCCGCCGCGCGCTCCGCGGGGCCGGAAGCGGTTGGAGCACTTCCGGGTGGTTGTCAGTGACGCTCCGGAGCGGTCGCCAGGGTGGCCGCAGGTCGGGCTCCAGGTCCCCGCGCCCGCGCCCGACCCCGGTGAGTGACTTTCCTGACTCGTCCCTCCCGCAGGACCTTTGAGGGAGCGGGCATGGATTGTTCTAGAAGTCCCCAGCCATCTCTCGGCGCGGCCCCGGGCCCCTGCTGTCTCCTCTGTCCCTCTCCGTGTCCCCAGGCGAGTCCCCGCGCTGTCTCCTGTGCGCAGGGTTTGCTCTCCCGGGTTTCCTAACTGCGGCTTTTCCCAACTGACTGTTTGCTCAGAGTTTGGGGTGCTGTGCTTGGGGGGCAGAAGTGGGCCCCGCAAGTCCTTCCTGAGTTAGAATCAACTGGAGTGTTTCTGCTGCAGTTTTCATTGGCTTAGGAAATGGTCTTTGTTTTTTCCTGGTTGCGGTCAATTAAATGAGATGTGATGACACACTTAGAATTCCATTTGTTGACTTTCGATGCACGCTTTACCTTCCCGAAAACCAGTGATCGGGAATTAGGTGTGCTTTGAAAAAGGAATGTTTTCACTTCTGCCCCAGGCTGTGTCTGTAATGAAGAATTCTGGAGGATTTCTGGGTGGAGGCAGCTGGAATAGATGTAAAGAGAAATTGTATTATAAAGATGGTATGTTATGAGGAAAGGTGTTCATTTATTCAAAGTCTTGAAAGAGGCTATGTAATGAACCTGTGTAGTAAGGCTTTAGGATAAAGGGATTTGAGACTGTGTTCATTTGCATAGGTAATTCTCACATGTCAATAAAGTAATTTCTGATCATTGGCCAGTTTTATCATCATAACTCAATAAATTTCTGTGCTGGATATGGATTTAGGATTTGAGACAAAAGCAAGTGATATGTATGCCAACAAAATATTAGTGACTCTAAGTTAAAAGTGTCAATGAACTCCAAAGGCCTCTGTCAGTCATTTGTATTCATTAGGTTTGTGTATCTGTGTGTATATGAATAAACACAAATTTATCAAATTTCAACCTTGTAATGCTTTATAATTATTTTTATTATTAGCAAAACGGTTCTAGTTTGCTCCTATAGCCCTTAGAGAGGTGATAATTATTACACACTGTATGTAGTATGCTCACTTAAACCTGCCTCTTCCAATATCCTACTTTATATAGAGAACTGGTAATGCCCTGGATTTTAGATAATTTGTAGAAATCTAGTTGAAATGTTCAGGACAAGAAATGACATTGAGGCCGGGAGTGGTGGCGCACACCTTTAATCTCAGCACTCGGGAGGCAGAGGTAGGAGGATCGCTATGAGTTCAAGGCCAGCCTGAGACTACAGAGTGAATTCCATGTCAGCCTGGGCTAGAGCGAGACCCTACCTCGAAAAACCAAAAAAAAAAAAAAAGAAAGAAAGAAAGAAAGAAAAAGAAAAAAGAAATGACATTGTACTTAGTTCTAAAGACTATCTTGTACAGAAAGATACAATTCTCTATATAACTAACTTCAAATGCTGATATAGAAACACACACATATATAACATTAACTTATCTATGTGTTACAGTCAGCTTTCTCGTTGCTGCACAGAAGGAACCCAAACAAAAGCGGCTTGTGGAGGAATGGGTTTATTAGGCTTATGGACTCAAGGGGAGACCCCATCCTGGCAGGAAAAGTAATGGCATGAGCAGAGGGTGGACATCACCTCCGCCGCAGCACTGAAAACAGCAGCAGGAAGGTGTGTCAAACACTGGCAAGGGGAAGCTGGTTTATAACCCCCATAAGACTGCCCCCAACAACACAGCTCTAGTGAGATTTTAATTCCCGAACGGCCATCAACTGAGCATTGATCGCCGAGAACACATTCATTTGTTTGTGGGGGACACCTGGATCAAACCGTGACAGTCTGCCCCTGGCCCCCACAAACTAATAATCATACGCGATGTAAATACAATGTGTTCAGCTCAACTCTTAAGTACCTACAGCTTTCAATTGTGCCATAATACCAAAAATAAACTCGTAAAGACACAGAACATTCACACTGCAAAACCTGAGGCACAGCAAAAACATTTTGAACCAGTATAAGATTTAAAACAAACAGGGCACCATCAATCTCTAACTTCAAACTCAATGATTCTAACTAGTAACAAGTCTCTTGGAGATCCAATTCCGCCCCTCCAGCTCGACTACTCACAGTCCCAGAAAACTTCATCTGGTGCTGGCAGCTCGCCTTGGCAGCCATCCATAGTCCTGGCATCTTATTGGGTCTGCATTGCAACCCACAGTTGATCCTCATGGCTCCATGCAGGCAATCTAGAATACCTGCTTCACACTCTGATGGCCATTTTTCAAAAACAAACTGTGTTGCAAATCCAATGACCCTCTCTTGCATTTGTTATATTCCATAGAACCAGGTGGGCTGCCAATTTGTTAATCCAGGGGGGGGAACAGAGCATTCAGGCCCCTTACTTCAAAGAGTCCGCATTCTTCCTGTTGTTCCAGTGCAGACCAGCTGGCCCAATATCAATGGTTGTAGTCTCTTAAACAATTGCAGGTGAAAGGGCGCAGTTTCGACCCAAAGATCTTTCTTTCTGTGCCATCTCCATCTGCTCGCACCAGTCCGTCTTTACTTCAAGCAACCCTGCACAGGTTCCCCGGACACAGGCAGGAAGAATGCAGCAAGCCTCTCATACAAACTGCTTCTGGCACAGTCCTGACAAAGTTCTTTCTCACCCTCGTAAGCCAAACCTCAGTCCATAGTTCTCATTACATTCAGGTCTTTTAACTCTGACCAGAATGATCAATCACGCTGTACTTACAGCACTGCACGGCACCTCTTAGGGTGAAGTTTCCAATCCGTCCATATTTCTCCTGCAGATCAATTCCAAAATGCCAAAGCCACAGAATCAGGGTTCTACCAGCAACAGATGACTCCGCTCTCTGGTGCCAAAACTGTTGCAGTCAGCTTTGTAGTTGCTGCACAGAAAGAACCCAAACAAAAGTGGCTTGTGGAGGAATGGGTTTATTAGGCTTACGGACTCAAGGGGAGACTCCATCCTGGCAGGGAAAACGATGGCATGAGCAGAGGGTGGACATCACCTCCGCCACAGCACTGAAAACAGAGGCAGGAAGGTGTGCCAAACACTGCAAGGGGAAGCTGGCTTATAACCCCCATAAGCCCGCCCCCAACAACACAGCTCTAGCGAGGTTTTAATTCCCAAACTGCCATCAGCTGAGCATTGATCACTGAGAATGCATTCATTTGTTTGTGGGGGGACACCTGGATCAAACCATGACACTATGTGAGGCATATATATATATATATATATATATATATATATATATATATATATATATATATTTGCTTCTGATTACTCTATAAAAAATCTCTGGGCTAGGGAAATGGCTCAGCAGTTAAAGGCACTTGTTTGCAAAGTCCAACAGCTTCGGTTATTTCCCCAGGACCTATGTAAAACCAGATGCACATAGTGGTGCATATATAGGTCTGGAGTTTGTTTGCAGTGGCGAGAGGCTGTGGTATACCCATACTTACTTTCCTTCTCTCTCAAATAAACAAAATCTTAAAAAAAAAGAGTCTAGAGGTTTTTGTTCCATTAAATTTCAGTGATTATAAAGGCTGGTATTTTATTTCTTTTCTTCATTTCATATCCAGTCACAGTGGCAAAGGTTATGGTGCAACTATGAAATGTCACTTATAGGCTCACATATTGAGCACTTGGTTCCTAAGTGGTGGTACTATTTTTGTGAGATGGTAGAAATTGTAGGGGCCTTGCTGGAGGAAGTAGGTCATTGGCAGTGTGCCTTTGAAAGTTATACCTAGTATCCAGCCTTTTCTTCTCACTATTTCTTGGCTACCATAAGTGAAGTGAAGAACTCCTCTGTCCATTGATCTTGCCGCAGAGATATGCTTCTGTTCAAACATGGAGCCAGGCAACCATGGACTGAACGCACTGAAACCATAAACCAAATTTTTAAATTTAAATTTTAAATTGTTTTGCTCAGATATTTATCATAGCTACATAAAAGTAACCAATATACCCAGAATCTAACAGTGTGACTGGCATATAGTCCAAGCTCAACAAATATTTATTGGATGAGTTATTCCTTTTAAAAAATTTTATCTATTGGGTCTGTGTAGATAGCTCAGTGGATAAAGACGCTTGCTGGCAAAGCCAGCTGGCCTGGGTTCGATTACCCAATACCCACATAAAGCCAGATGCACAAAGTTGTTTTTGTATCTGAAGTGCGTTTATAGAAGCAGGAGGCCCTCATGTTCCCATACTTTCTCACATACATTCTTTCTCACAAAGAAAATATTTTTAAATATTATTTATTCATCAAGAAGTATTTGTATGTGTATTGTTTAAAAAGAACATCCATATATACATATAAATGAATGCTTATTTATTGTTATTCATCTTGACCCTAAGATGTAGTGTTCACACTGCACTTATTCTTGAAAGGTAGTATAGTTCATGAAAAGAAGACTGGTCTGAAAATGGAGATGAGGAAATAGCTAACCTTTAATGATTGTTTACTCTCTGCTATGCAGTATAATATTTAACCCTCACAGTACTATGGGGTAAATATTATCCTTCTTATATAGATAATAAAACCGAAACAAAGTAAAGCTTTGTAAATTGCCCTAGTTGGCAAACAGTTATTAGGTATGAGATCAATGTTTTGAAGCAATAAGTGTGACCACCAAGTCCATAATCCTAATTTATCTGCCCTCCTGCCCCCAATGGGATTTTAATCCAATTAGTTTAGCTACTAAATGTGTATGTAGGGAAGTCAATTGACTTTCGGGATCATATTTCTCCTTTATAGCATGTTGGATTAGATAATAAGGTCCTTTCTACTTCTCTGACTTTGGGGAGAATCTCAAGTATAGTGTTTTAATATGCCATTTCTAGCGGACTAGAATACCTTATTTAATGGGGTTTTAATGTGTTGTAGTCAGCCACACGCCGCTGGGATGAATCTTCAAACCAGGCACAGTTTTGGGGAGGAAAGTATTTATTGAAGCTGCATATTGAGGGGAAGTTCTATAATACCAAAAGAGGCTGGACCTATCTAGCAGAGGAAAACCCATCACCTACACCACACACAGAATAGGGAACAGGCAAGAGGGCCAAAGAGAATTTCTTTCCCTTTATATAGCTTTAGGGTGGGGTCTTACAACCCTTTTCCAGACTTAATGGCTTCCTGAGTCTCTGGAATTTCCTTTCTGCTCTGCCCACACAGAAAAAAAAGATGTTTACTTCTAGTTTCTTTGAGCTTCTTGACATTCTGCCCCCTACTGAGAGGTTGCCTTCTTGTAAACATCCTCAGAGACCTACACAAGATAATTAAAAAAATCAAATTGACAACAAAACCTAACCATCACATGTGTGTTCTCGTCTTTTATAGTGAATAACATAGAACCCTGTTTTTGTAATGAAAAGAACAAAACCAGATTTTTAGTTTGCTTTGTTTTGAGATAGGATCTCACTGTAGCTCTGGCTGACCTAGAACCCACTCTGTATCATAGGCTGGCCTTGAATTTACAGAGATCCTACTACTTTAGCTTCCTGAATGCTGGGATTATTGGCATGAAACATCATACCTTGGCTTCAGAGTTATTATTTTCTTTTATTATCTAAGCCTTTCTTTTTATCATCTCCACTAGTAAGTCACAGAACCTTTGTAAATGTATGTTTTCATATGTAAAATGATTCACAGGGACCTATGAAAATTGAGTTGATGTATATAAATCCTCAAACAGCCTGACACAGTTACCATTAAGTAAATATAAATTTTCATTCTTCCTCAATATTGTTAGGATAAAAGATTAATTGACATAAAAATGCTTTATAAGTTAAATGATGGTAAAGATATAATTCTATATACAACTAGTTATTTCAGAGACAATTTATTAAAACTTTTGAGCACAAAACAGAATAGCAAGCAGAGAAAATAAATTTTTCTTCCAGAAATAAGTGTGAGAAAAGACTTGATAAAGAAGATAATGGTGAATATGGACTTATTGAGGATTTTTGCAAGGGAACAGCTGGAAAGAGAGCTCTATTAGGAGATGCAAAAGCATTAGAGAAGAAAAAGTGGTCTGGAGAGTGGCTCAGTGGTTAAGACACTTGCCTGAAAATCCTAACAACCTGGGTTGTTGAATTCCCCAGTACCCAGGTAAAGTCAGATGCACCAAGTATCACATGAATCTGGAATTAGTTTGCAGTGGCTAAAAGCCCTGGTGCACCTCTTCTCTGTCTGTCTGTCTGTCTGTCTGTCTGTCTGTCTGTCTGTCTGTCTGTCTGTCTCTCTTTTCTCTCTCTCTCTCTGCTTACAAATTAATTAATAACAAATGAAAAAAAAAGGGGGGGCTGGAGAGATGGCTCAGAAGCTAAAGCACTTGCCTCTAGTGCCTAAGGCCCCGGGTTCAATTCCTCAGGACCCACATAAGCCAGACCCACAAAGTGGTGGCCCTGGTGCTCGCTCTCGCTCTTTCTCTCTCTCTCTGCTTGAAAATGAATAAATAAATTAATTAATTAAAAAAAAGATAAGTCATTTGATAGTGAAAGCTAATGAGGTAAAAGGCTAAGTTTGGGACAATTTGTAGGTAGTAGTGATAACATTGTTAAAGATGTTAGGCTGATTTTCATGATGATCTTTGTGTTTGACTAGGATGGGTGGAGGGTAGAATTAGCCTTTGTCGCTTTCTTTCTTCTTTCTTTCTTTCTTTCTTTCTTTCTTTCTTCTCTGTTTTGAGATCAGTTGTTCAAAATTTACATATACAAATAAGTTAAACAGAAAAAGAAATGAAAATTTGCCTACAATCCCAGCACTCAGAAATACCTACCTACCCATCATGTTATTCACCTTCTTTTCAGCAAGCACCTTTAACTGATGAGCCACCGCCCATCCCTTCTACCTTCTTTCAGTTTGTCTGTATTTGTTTAATCAAAGAGATTTAGTACTCTATGTATTTTCTTGTGGCCAGCTTTTTCCATGTGACATTCCATTAATATATGTCTATGTTAATAAACTTACTCCTATAAAATAATTATAGGGCCTGCATACTACTTAGTGTTATGAATGTGTTATCACTTTTATACTTATATCCTACTGTTAGAGGATGATACAGTATGTAGGTTCACAATAAAATATTTTGATATTCATATATACTTCCTTGAAAGAAATTATGGAAAGAGAAATGGTAACCATAGGTCATGTGCACATACAATACTTTTCATATATATTGCTAATTAATCAAATGTTTTATAAACTATTGAAACTTGGTGCAAAATTCAGAAGATATAAAGGGGTATGTAGTAAGATGTTAGCTTCCCTCTATTCCTTTTATCCTAACACTCAAGCTAACTCAAGTACCACCTGTTATAAGTTCGAAAAGGATATTAACTTCCTTAGGATTCATAAGCCTCAGGTGCTTTTCTACCAGAACTGCTACTATTTTAAGATGTGGTGGCTTGAAAGTAAATGTATATCTCCCATAAACTAAGAAATTTTGATTAAGGTTAAACTTCATATTTAATTTTCCAGTAGGAAGATGCCCGCTGGAGGATGGAGGTATGTTATTTGATACAGATCTAGAGTCCATCCTTACTAGGTGTGTAAAGGAGTCAGTTTGAGCTCTGGCTGTTTATGCTTCCTGGTGTTATTCTCTCTATTTCTCTCATTCTCTCTATCTCTATCTCTCTTTCTCTCTCTCCCCTGTGCATGTATGATGAAGTGAGCCAGTTTCTTCCACCATGATGGAGCTTCCACTGGAATCTATAAGTCTGAAATAAGCCCTTTCCTTCCTTAAGCTGTTTCTGGCCATTGACCTAGCAATGAAAGGGTAGCTGCTACAGAAAAGTGGTACCAAGAAGTGGGATCATTACTGCAATGAATCTGACTATGTGGATTGTGGTCTTTTGGAATGTATTTGTAGGAACAATGTGGAAGGATTTAGTACTTTTGACTGTAAAAGTCTTGCAGTGCTATCAACAAAGCTGGCTTTGATATTCTCGTGAGAGTGAAAATTCTAAATGCAGAGACAGTTGTGTTCTGTGAAGACTTGGATTATGAACTTTAAAGGGGAAAAGAGAACTCTTGTAACTAGGCTTCTGGAGAAAAGGCTGACTGCATTCTTCAGGCCATACACTGAGAGTTTGATTATGGTTGAATTTAAAAGTTATGGAATATTGTGCTTGGTAGGAGGTATAGAAAAAGGAAGATATGAAAGATACACATTTTATTACAAGAAAATTTAAAAAATGTTCAAAGTTACTGGCACAAGACTGGTTTTAGGTTACCTAAGCTACAATTAAGATTATCACCACTAAGAGTGTAGCAACTATTTTGCATTGAAACAATGGAAATGATGCCCTGAGGGTAAGCCATGGAAGGTTCAAGTTAGGAAGAATGCAAATTCTTTTTAAAGGAGGTATATTCAAGGAACCCTGGTAAAAGGTCTTCAAGGTCAAGTTTTATTCCCCCCTTGAATGTACAAATTTGGCTGCCACACTCCTGGTACTGGTTGAGGAAGCATGAAAAATGCAGGGAAGCCAGTCATGAAGCACACATAGTTACAGGATCTGTTAAAATGAGACATGTGAAGTGGGGATGGAATCCTTGTATGGAGATCAAGTAAAGCCATTGTATGGAGCAGTCAGGATGGACCATGGTTTTCAGTGGAAACCAAAGAGGTTTTGGATAGAGCAGGACTGTGGAAGGGCTGCCTTTGAGATATGCTGACTCAGGATGGAGTTTTCCCCAGACTGCTTAGCCCAGCTGGAGGGGCAGAATTGGAACCCAGAGACATCATCTCTGGTTATAGATGTTGGACTTGGAACTGCAGATGTTCGATATTTATCTGCTTGTTATGGATCTTACCTTGGTCTAGTTTCTCCTTGTTATACGTTCTGTTTGCAATGGAAATGTTTACTCTGTTTCATTATGTTTTGGAAGTATGTAGTTTGTGTTTTGATTTCATAGGGATCACAGTTAAGAGACAGTTTTGAATCTCAATTGAGACTAGAGTTTTGAACAATGTTAAAGTTGGTAGCCAGCCGTGGTGGCGCACGCCTTTAATCCCAGCACTCGGGAGTCAGAGGTAGGAGGATTGCCATGAGTTCAAGGCCACCCTGAGACTACATAGTGAATTCCAGGTCAGCCTGGACTAGAGTGAGACCCTACCTCAAAAAAAAAGAAAGTTGGTAAAGACTGTGGGGATCTTTGAACTTGGACTGAGTGCAATTTGTATTGTGAGATAAATGGTCATGAGACTGAGAGGGGCAGCAGGGAATGCAAAGGTTTGAATGTAAATGTATGTCCACCATAGACTCAGGTTTAAGTCTATGATTAAGATGAAAATTCCTACTTAAGTCTCCAAGAAGACATGTCACTTTGGGCAGGTCTTGAGTTCAGTTCTACTTGGTTTGTAGAGAGCCACTTTAACCTCTGGGTGTTCCCGCTTGCTGGTGTTGGCCTCTCTCTCTCTCTCTCTCTCTCTCTCTCTCTCTCTCTCTCTCTCTCTCTCTCTCTCTCTCTCTTTCTCTTTTTCTCTCCCCTATGGATACTGAATTGAGCCAGCTTCTTCTGTCATGATGGAGCTTCCCCTAGATTCTATACAATTGAAATGAACTCTTTCCTCCCATAAGCTGCTTCCAGTCAGGTGTTTGTCTTAGCAACAAAAAGGTAATGGCTGCACAGGGACTGGCAAGGACAGTCTTTCCCCTGGAGATACATCTGTTAGGGTAAATGCCTATACTACCAAAATATGACTATATTTTATTCCCTATTCAATCCCCATCTTCAGGATAATTTTAAGTAGTGTACAACTTGCATAACCCATGAGATATTCCAGCCATAATTTTGCTTTTCCAGAGAAACCCTTCCAATATGACTATTTTTTAAATTCTTCAAAAGATTAAGAACTGGGTTTACATCAGATATGTGTCTCTTTCATCCTATCTCTGTGTTTCTTGTGTGCTTGGGAGGGAGGGGGAACAGGAGGAGTATACAAGCTCTTGGGCAAGTTCCTAATCTTCAGGTTCTTCTAGAGAGCATCGAATCAAAAAAAGAGGGGTGAAATCATCCACATATCTGGAGCATGTGGCTAGCTTCTCTTCATATATACAAGTGGAACAGCCTTACTGGTTTATTGGAGTGTCTCTTAATCTCTTAAGTACTCCCATGGGCTGACAAAAAGCTGCCTGTATGTTTATTGCACACTTGGTAGGGAGAAAGGCTCAGTGAATGCTAGGTGAGCTTTTCTTTCTTTTTTTTTTCTGTATCAGACAGGCTTTCTGGTCTATTTTTTTTAATTATTGGAAAACAGAAACAAAAGAATCTAATTTAGCTCACAACTTTACAAGGTAGATACTAATTTCATTCACACTTAATAGATGAGTACACTGAAGCAGACAGGCAATTTGCCAAAGGCTCCAGAGATGGTGACACAATTACAATTGGCATCTGCCACCAAATTCCAGGCCCTTCCTTGAGGTCCTGGCCTGAATCTCCCAGAGATAATTCACCTCAATAAAATGTGAAGGTGTGATGTGTTCATTTCAATGAGTTTTAATGTACCCATGAAGCCATCTCCTTAAACAAGATTGACATTATTTTCATGAGATTCACCTATGTTGTTCACTATAAGAGTAGTGTTCTGGAGATTTCTTTCTGTTTTACTCTGCTGAGATGTTGACTGGACTAGACATAGCAAAATCTATTTTTTTTTTTTTAGTCAACTGCTGAAGAATACTTGAGTTGTTTTCAGTTTGGAGCTAATATGCAGTAGGTTGCTACAAATACTTCTTTTCAAGGATTGAGAGGTTGTATGTTTTATTTCTCTTGCTTAAATGTACTAGAGTGACTACTGGAACATAGGGAAGATATATATTTAACAACTTATGAGAACCCACCACACAGTCTTCCAAGGTAGTCCTTTTTATTCCCCCATCAGTAATGTATGTAACTGTATTGGGGGATTAGAGTACCCAGATAATTCCAATGTACCCCAGGATTTAAGGAGTACCCGAATTCTTGTCTATAAAATTAAAGAATTAAAATTATAGACCACCAGAGGATAAAGCATAGTGGGCGACTGTATTTAAAATGAAATGAGAAGTTACAGAAATCTCCAGCCTCTAGTGTGGAGAGCATATGGGGAGGTTTTAGCCAAATATAATCTGTGCTGGTCAGCCTACCAAGAAAAAGAAGGAAACATATCAAAAGGCTCCCATCATGAAGAAAAAGGTTCATGTGGGAAAGAAGCAGAGCCCTCCTCACCATAGTCATTAGGCTGTGGTGGAGCAGGGGGCCTTACCCAAGCCCTGGAAATTCAGATGTCTCTCTGCTGGTGAGCCATGTGGGAGAGACAAAGAGAAAACTTCCTGTTTCAGATGATTTACATGCCCTGGGCTAGGTCAGTCAGAGAGACAACTGGTTGGTCTATCTTTGATCAATCAGTTTCAAGAAAGATTAGGTTTAAACTCTAGTTAGAGACACCTCCCACTCAAGGGGTCAGGGTCATGTATGGGATCCTTGGAACCTGCCTGAAAGTACAAGTTAATTTTTCACATATCAGCATGCCTTGTAGAAAGAAAATGCTGCAATATTTGTAGTACATTCATTCAGAAAAAATGAAATTGTACATCCCTTGCTGATGAAATGTGGGGTAAGGCAGCCTAAATACCACCATCACTGAAACCCAAGTAGCTATTTGTTAAATGGCAGCGTATCTTGAGTGGGTCCATGCATTCTAACAAAGTGCATGCAACTTGATGCTGAGAAGTCCAGTTGCAAAGAAATCAGTCATCTGCTGAACCCACCTTAACCTGACTATTTTCAAGGGTCCTCAGTTCTCCAAACTCAGCAATAAAATAAGGAGCACAAATGTATTATTATGTTTCCTGTTTTACAGTATTTGTAGTACCCAAATGGGAGCACACTGACTCTGTATGATAAGGAGCAAGTGAGTTCATGGAAAAAGTATTTTATTTTTAAATATATTTTTATTTATTTTCATGTGTGTATGGTGTGTATGGGCGTAACAGGGTCTTTGGCTTCTGCAAACAAATGCTTGTGCCATGTTTTGCATCTCTGGGGAGTCAAACTAGGGCCAGCATACTGTGCAAGCAAGCACCTTTAACTGCTGAGCCATATCCCCAACCCCCAAGAAAATATAAGGATTGCAATGGATCATAAAACTTTAGATTTGAGTCATGCATGGAGTAAAAAGGAAGACTTGCATTCTAGGCTTAGGATAGAATGGGAACTGTGGAGCCCAATGAGGAGCTGGGCTCCAGTAGGAGCTTTGCCACCCCATCACCCTTAACCCTAAAACTCCCAGCTCCCTAAGCAAGCCACAGTGAATCCTGCGTTCTCACCCCAGCAGGGCTGACAGTAGGTGACAGATCCAGGTGACAATCTTCTCTGTAACCATCACCATTGAATCCATGTCTAGAATCATGTATTTCCCCGCAGCTCAGGGCTGAGCAAGCCCCTCAACTTATGCAAATTAGGCATTCACAGGTTACCTGCTCCCACCTATCCACTAGCGAAGTGCCCACTCACCACCCTGCCTAACCAATCCCTTTGCTCTCCCCTGCCCCTACTTCTCCTGGCTTCTCCTTTCCATATACAATAAAGGATACATCTGCTCGTTCCACCACGGCTGTGTCCCAAGTTTTTCTGTCCTATCTTGTGTCCTGCCTGCCTGTGGGGCTCAGCAGATAAGCAGGAAACTAGCTTGCTTCTTTCCCGGCTTGGCCACAGACCCAACGCTGCAGCCACAGTGTCCTGTGGTGTGAGGTCCGCCTCTGCTGTGACCAGAGCCCACGGATATAAAACGAACGACAAAGGAGTACCCAAATTCTTGCCTATAAAGTTAAAGAATCAAAATTATAGACCACCAGAGGATAATGTATAGCTGTGTTAGGGTCCGAGGTCGACCACCCCTCAGAAGGACAGAGGACACACATGATAGTGCAAGTCACACAACATGGTTTATTTCCAGTTAGCTGGGGTCCAAGTATCTGCCTGGTGTAGCTGGTTTCAACTTGGACCCTGAGCATAGGGCTCTAGGGGTTTTTATATTCTTTTCTTTTAACAGCAAGCATGAATTACATAGTAATTTTCCACAGTGGTTGGGATCACCTATTCTGGCACATTCCGGTTGCCCATATCTTGGTGGTGGGGTGAGATAAATTCCAGGACCCACTCCTCAAGATAAACATTTGGTCTCTTGATGCAACCACCCACAATCTCGGTATAGACCAGAATGGGGAGTGGGGCCCCATACAAAATTTTAAAGGGGTTCAGTCCATATACATAGGGTGAGTTTTGAACCCGGAAGATGGCATAGAGCAGGAGGGTCTGCCAGTTTCAATGGCTAATTTAGATAAGGTCTCCTTTAAGGTCCCCTTCATTCTCTCTACCTGCCCTGAGCTCTGGGGATTATATTCACAATGCAATTTTCAATCCGTCTCCATTGCTTGGGCCAGTCTCTGTAGGAATTTACTAATGAAAGCAGGGCCATTGTCACAGCCCAGGGTCTCAGGGATCCCACATCTAGGTAGGATCTCCAGTAATGCCTTAGCCATCACCTGGGCAGTTTCTCATTTCGTGGGGAAGTCTTCTACCCATTTTGAGGTGTCTACCCCTGCTGATCAGGCTCCAAGCAAGGATGATTTTTGATCCACTGCAGGTCTTCGGGCGTGTAGTCAGGTTGTGGGGCAGACGGGGAAGCTCAGGTGCCGGCAGAGTGAGTGCCAAAGCCAGGGAGGCCATTGCTGCTTTCTTAGCAGCCTCCTCTGCTTGCTGATTTCTTTCAGCCTCCAGGTGATACGGGTTGCTGATAATTAATATTTGACACGGAGACAGAGCTTTTGAATTCCCTCTCCCCTTAATCCGAGTTCGCATCCTCCGATATACAAAGAATTATACACAGGGACAAGAATAATTCTTAATTACACATTTATTTTGAAACTTAATTGATTGGGAAAAGGAAAATGGGATGTAAAGGTCGACCAGCTGCCACATGGTCTGTGAGTTTACAGGAAAGTGCATAAAATCACCCAAACAAATCCTAAAACATACAGAAAGGTGCATAAATTCACCAAAAAGTGAAGGAAAGAAATAGCACACATGTTGAAGAAATTTTCCCTTCCCCCTCCCCCTCTCCCTGACCTTGGTATCGAGATCAGGGAGGGGGGAGAGGTACACTCACCAGCCCGGTTTCAAGCACTTCCCAGCCCGCAGTCCAGACAGAAGGGCCAAAGCCCTGGGAGCACAGACTTTTAAGGATTTCCTTGGGGGAGGGGGGAAGTGGCGAACCTTGGCCTGGGAATGTCACATGACAATGAGGTCATCTGTCTGAGGCCACATTCCTATCTACCTGTGGGAGGGTCTTTAATCCTTCTCATTCCCCCCTCTCATGAGGACACCCCAACTGCTGTTGGGGAATTGGGGCGCTGGAAGTCTGTCATGGCTTTTTCCTGCTGAAGATGGGCCTGAAGTCAAGGCAGTCAGGGTATCCCCCAGAGAGGGGATTCCCTATTCTCTTGGCCTTGAAGACAGGGACCTGTCAGTCACATCCAAAAATTAAGGTATTTAGCATTGTGAGGCAGGAAGTGGGGGTGATCCCTCCAAAAGTGGAGAGTGTTCCATTCTGATAGGATGCTCCAATGGTCCAGTGTAGATGGAGTTGGATTGTTGCACAATCATTTGGCTATGGACAGCCTGTAAACGAGCAGAGATAAAGTTAAAGCAGCAGTTCAGTAAACACGGTCCAAAGACTAGTAGGATAATTACAAAGATTATGATGGGTATAATCTTCTTCCACCATGAGAAATTTGAGATCCATTCCCAGAACTGTTCTCTGAATGGCACCATGGCATCTGACATGGTCTGAATCTGTTTATGTAAGTCTTGTAAAGCAGAGGAGACATTAGCAGAGTTATCAGGTATGTATACATAGCATTCAATCTTAATAATAGCACATGTGCCCCCTTGGGCAGCGGTGAGGATATCTAAGGCCATGTGATTCTGTATGATTGCCTTTCTCATCATCTGAACCTCAGAATTAAGAAGGGATATTCCCTCAGCTGTGTCATTTAGAGCCTTTTGCCTGTATTTGGTGAGAGTACCAGATTACATCTTCTAATCCAATGGATGGACTAAAGACTGAAACTAAGTGATTATACCATTGGAAAACGCTCCTAGTCCACCTGTGTTTTAAAACAGGCAGGTTACCTGGTCGTTCCAACGTCTTTACCTGATGTCCCTGCATCCAGGGGAATCCTAAAGTACATCTCCCAATCCATCCTGGAGGTAGCCAGGGCCAGAGATTGGTACCACAAAACCATTGGGTGCCATTAGGAGCGGCCCAGCGTACATTTGGTCTCAGGTCCCATTCTGTGGCAAACCATTCTGATTGTTGCAAAGTTATGATATTTTGGCACAAGTCTGTGGGAATCCATCCCAAATAAGGGACATTGCTAGGGGATTGTGAGCGTGAATGCTGTAGCTGTTCCCAGCATAAAGGGGCCTTTTGGCTTAAACGCCCCTTCATTGGAGTCGTCCACATTTATGTGTTCCAAATTTGGAAATAACCATCCTGGTAGCAATGATTATTTTCTCTTATGATGGAGGTAGAATTGTTAGAAAGGGGACCAACATACCTCTTGATAGCTTTATCAGTCTCCTCTTTGAAGAAGTTTTTTTCTGTGTCCGGGATCATTTCTTGTGGAGTTGATAGGCCAATAGGAGACATTCCAACCTGTCACCTGGTTTAGGGTAGGAAAGCTTGCCCTTTCCTGGTTAATATATATTTGCAATTGGTTCCAGTCATCTCCTTGGAAAAGAGATACCCACTATGGCAATTCAGATGTGTTAGAGGTGGGCAAGAGCCCACAGACTCAGCAGTTAGTCTGATCAATATCCTGAGCATATTCTTGTGCCCAGGCAAGAAATGAATTTCCATCCTGGGTATAGACCGGCAGAATGAAACCAACAACCGTGAATTAGGATAGAAAGTGAGCCATGCCTTGTGATAAGAGAAGAGCAAGTTGTTGAGTCCTCTCGTGAAGTATTCTCTGTCCCTGACTCTACTTGTTTTCCCAAGTGTTTAAGATCAAGTAGACAGACAAATATGTCAAAAGATGTAATTTGGAAAGTCACTGATGGCTCTCCAAGGAGGATTCCTGTGACTCGAGAACATAGTTGTTTCTCTGGCAGTGGTGGTGTCTAGTTGGAATGAGTCCTGGTCACGCGCTAACCTTGGTTTCCTCCCTTGCTGGGAGGCTGGGGGGACAATTTGTCCCAATTGGACTCCTGTATTTGCTGTACACTGGTTTGTTTCTGGTTCTCCTAGCCCTTCTTGTTCAGAAAGACTGGTGAAGCTCAGAAAGACAGTGCAAACACCTCAGTGTGGCCCTTTTATCTCCTGTGGCCTTTGTGACTTGGGAGCTGAGGCCAAAATATTAGCCTAGTTGCCCCGCGATGCCAATTGACCTTCACTGCTACATTGATAGATAGACACTTAGGAAGCAAGTTACATCGGTGACAGGGATACTTATCTCATTCTGGGGTTGGCTGTCATCAGAAAAGCAGCTTGAGGTCTTCCACTGCTCGCAGGTATAGCGATTGGTCTCTGGATCTGGCTCCTGTGGTGTTCCGTGGGAAGCATGCCACCTTTTGACCGTGGTGTGATGAATCCAAGAGTCTATGCCTGTAACCTTGACAGCCGTGGGAGTGGACAGAATGACAGGATAAGGACCCTCCCAGGTAGGCTCGAGGGAGGGGCTTTCCCTGAATGTCCTTATTAAAACTAAGTCTCCTGGGCAGAAAGAAGGTGCCCTGGTGCTATCCTGCTCAGGACTTGTCCTTTTTAATTCTGAAAGGACCTGTTGAAATTTAGCTAAATTAGTAATCTGAGATATCAGTTGGGTGGTCTCTGAGTCATGTAACAGATCCCTAGAAAGGAAGGGCCTACCATATAAGGCTTCAAAGGGAGTCAATCCCAGGTGTCTGGGTGTGTTCCTTAATAAAATTAAGGCTAGTAGAAGCAGTTTTGTCCAGGAGGCCTGTGCCTCCTGCTTTAGCTTGCTTAGATGACTTTTTAAAAGGCCATTTATCTTTTATACCTTTCCAGAGGATTGGAGGTGCCAAGCACAGTGTAGATTGAATTGTATCCCCAAGGCTCTGGAGACCTTTTGAGTAACTTCTGCCTTAAAGGCTGGCCCATTGTCACTCTGTATACTCTTAGGGATTCCAAATCTTGGAATGATTTCATCCAAAAGGGCTTTTATTACTTCTTGTGCATTTTCTGTCTAGGCAGGGGAAGGCTTCAACCCATCCAGTTAAGGTGTCTACCCATACTGGTAACAAGTGAGTCTTGGGACTGCCTGGTAAATGAGTAAAGTCTATTTGCCAGTCTTCTTCTGGATATCTCCCTTGTCTTTGATTCCCAGGAGGAGGCAGGTGGTTATTACGAGGGTTAGTCTTCTGGCAGATCTCACACCTTTGAACTATTTGAGCCATAGTGTTAGTTATTCCTCTGCCTACAAACATTCTTTTGTTAGCTGAATTGAGTTTTCTCTCCCTAGATGATATATGTGATGGAGAGATTTTAAAACTTTCCATTGTAAGGATTTGGGCAACCATAAACGCTTATAGAGGCAACCTACCATCCACGATGATCTAAAATGCATCCAGCCTCCTGTGCCTCTGTGGCCTCTTGTGAAGTGTATTGTGGCCTTTCAGGTGGGAGGAGAGCATCTTCCCATAGAAGGGGAAACATCCCTTCTGTTTTTAGGGCTTCAGCTTTGGCTGCAGAATCTGCTAGATGGTTTCCTAGAATTACTGGGTCATCACCCTTTTGATGCCCCCGGCAGTGCAGGACTGCCACCTCACGGGGAAGTAAGATTGCCTCTAAGAGGTTTAAGATCTACTTTGTATGTTTAATTGGAGTTCCTGAAGCGGTTAATAAACCCCTTTCCTTCCAAATGGCTGCATGAGCGTGTAACACCAAGTAAGCATGTAAGCATGCTTAGAATCAGTAAATATATTGACTTTTTTTTTTTTTTTTTTTTTTGCTAAGGGTTAGGTGACTCTGGAACTATGCACAAGGAATGCTGAAAGAGATAATCACCCCATGAGCAAGCCAGGGTCTCTGGGAAAAACTTCTTTTGAATCTGACCAGAGATGCCTCTAAAAGAGGCTGTGTAGTTGTATCTAAGTCCAGGACAGAAGTCAAGGACTGAAAATTGAGCGCCTGAGTCGATGAGGAAATCTATGATATGGGTTGCCACCTGTATAGATACCCGGGGCTCCTCCAGGTTGACTGAAATTACAGGTGCCTGTGTATAAAGCCTGGGGACCCGTCAACAGTCTGTTGAGGGTGATGACTTCTGGCCTCTTTGGTTTAAGGGGCATTTATTCTTCCAGTGATCCCCTTGGCATTTAGGGAATGGCCCTGGTGGGGACTTGACAGTGGTCCTCTTGGGACAGTTTTTACAAAGATGTCCCTGTGAGTTACAAAGGAAACAAGTCCTGTTAAGACCTTTTGGGTGGGTATTTCTCTGAGCACTCTTCATTACTGCTATGAGTTCCCAATGACATTTATCCTTTTTCTTTTCCTTTTCTATTTCTCTTTTTTTTTCCTTCTCTACTTTCAGACTATAATAGACAGAAGTTGCAGCTTGAAGCAAATGATCTAAGTTTTTGTTTGTTTCAGGCATTAGCTTTTGTAAGTTCTTACGAATATCAGGCATGGACTGGGTTAGAAATTTATCTTTAAGAAGGATTTCTTCCTCCAGAGTATCTGGAGTTACGTTAGTATTCCTTCTAATTGCCCCCTTAAGTCTCTGGAGGAAAGCAATTGGTACTTCCTTCTCCTCTTGCAGTATGGTGGATAACACACTATAATTTAAAGGCTTTATCTTAGCTCTGTGAAGTCCCCCTAAAATACAGTATAAAAAATGTTTTCGATTCCAAGCTCCCTGTTTTTCATTTTCTGCCCCTATGAGTTTAAGATCCCTGACATTATGGTTTTCAACATGAGTAGCATAGTATTCGTTCCCTATTGCTACTGCCTCAGTGTGTACCCTCTGTCTCTCTATAGGGGTTAAACTCTGATCCAATATCAAGGTCACATTCCCTCAAGGTTAACTCATATTGTTTAGTAAGTTTATAAAACACATCATAATAATGATCAGGACCTATAGAAAAATTGCCCAGTTCACATTCTATCTCCCTTAGTTCATTTATAGAAAAGGGCCTATTGACATAAGTGATTCTTTGTCCCACTGGGGTCTCTTGTAGAGGGTATAACCCTGGAGGGGCAGTGGGTATTTCCCTTGAAAACACCTCTTGGTCCTGACATTTAGAGTCCCTTGGGTATGGAGGGCAGGGATCAGGGAAAGTTAGTGAGGGAGGCATTGGATATGCCTTTTGGGGGTGTCCACAGTCCTCAGAGTGAGGAGCCTTAAAAATCAGCTGGTGAGGAAAGCTCTAGGCTAGGTTCCTTTGTAAGTTCTGATGTCTCATTGGAAGGCTCAAAAGTCACCCTTGGAAGTCTAGGTGTCCCCTTAGAAAACGTTGGAGTCTGTGTAGGAGGCTTAGGGTCAGCTTCTATAGGATCTGGGGTGCTAGGAGCAGTGGGGATACCCACAGCAGCTGGGGTGATCAGGTCCAACTGGTAGTTAGTAGCCCACTCAGGGTGGTCACAATTACAAAAGAACAATTGTACATATGACACCTCGGTCCATTTCCCCATCTTTCTACAGAAACGATCAAGTTCGACTACCGTGCTGTACTTAAAGCTGCCCTCTCTTGACCAAGTTTCTCCACCTTCTAAAGAATATCGGGGCCAAGCCTTCTCACAATAGAAAATTAAAGCTTCTTTCCTAAAGCTCAATGGGTCTAAGTTGGCCCAATTCTCAAGTATGGAAGTCAGAGAAGATTTGGGTTTTGCTTTGGAAGCTGAATATCCCATCTGAAACGACAACGGAGAAAAAGAGGCAGAAGATTCTTGAATCAGAATCATGCCCGATTCATAATTCTCATCTTCCCTGAAAAGAGGGGTCATCTCCTTTGAAAACTGAGAATTCCGTACTATCCCTAAGAGGCTAGCCCCCAAGCTTGACTTCTCCAGACCTCCCCAGCACGGATCCCATATTACAGCATATGAGAGCACCCGAAGCATTGATCAGGCTTGTAAGTGTAGAGGCAACACATACTCTTGTCTTAGTTCACCTAATCACTCAGCTGGGGGAGGTGGCTGGGGACCTCATTCCCATTTCTCTGGTTGGTAGGAGTCTGGTATGTAGGTCCCCAAACTACGTCTGTTTCAGGATGGCCTTTGAGACTATGGCTCTGTTGCTTTTCTTTCTCTAAGGAAAACTATAGCTATTATCTTAAGCCTAGGCATGTAAGGAAGGCATGGTTAACTTTGTCAGTCTCAAAATACCATCTATTGGAATTAAGAATATTACACCCAGTATACTTTATTACTCATTACTTTTTTTTTTATAAAAAAGGAAATTGAGTCCATTTTTTTCTTTGCATCTCTCTCATCACTTTCCTTTATCACTTACTCATTACATTCCGTCATCCTTTCAAGGTCCCTCTGCAATCCTTTATATCTTGAGAGACATCCCTCCTGAAAAATACCCTTACTTAGTACCTTCTAAGAATACCATTCCATATATCCTTCATTAAAGTTCCACTCAAATTCCTTCTTTATTAAGCACACCATACCATATCTACCATTCACAATTCCCATTTATAAAATTATGTACAACCTTTGCAAAACAGTTTAAAATAGGAAGCAATTATAAGGAAGAAGGGAAAGAAAACATTATTATAGTGCATTTTATTATCCCCTTTTTACCTCTAACGTTTTGTCTTTGGTATTCCTATCACACAAAAAACCTTCTTTGGGATTCAGGAATCCTGGGAAAAATATAGTCAAGCACATTAGAATTTAATGTCACACATTGAGGAAGTTATGCATCAAAAGCTGGAGTGAAGCCATTTCTCTGAGTAAGGAATAAGATTGGTCAATTAGAAGCATTGTGTAGAAGAATCCACAGGTGGTGCGGTTGCCCTGCAGGCCCACATGGCTGTAGCCATATTGGATGTGTAATTGTCAGGGTTGATTGACCATTTTGGTTGTGGCTCAGGAGAGAACCACGTGGCCTACCTCCATTTTAGGTTACCATGGAAACTGCTTTATTTTCCTCAGCTTAGAATCAGAACGGCCATGTGGCCTTGCATCTCCCAAACAGCAAACTGTCCTCTCCCTTTTCCTCCCAGCAAAGACTTTTAGTAAGAACAGAAAAAGACCAGGGGAGCTCCCAGTTCAGTGGTGGCTGACTGTCATCCCCCGTTCCTGCCCGGGAGGCAGGATTCAGTTCCAGGTCCCACCCTATGCAGGCTTGCAGTTAAGCACTGGAAGAACAGTTGAGAGAAAAGAGAAAAAAACCTTAAGTGAGAGAGAAAATAATGAAAATTTTCCTCTCCTTTTGGGTTAGAATAAATGTAGTAATTAAGAAAAAATGATTCTTAGGTCTTGGAATGGGACCTCCATAATGATACGGGTTACTGATAATTAATATTTGACACGGAGAGAGAGCTTTTGAATTCCCTCTCTCCTTAATCCGAGTTCGTGTCCTCCAATGTACAAAGAATTATACACAGGGACAAGAATAATTCTTAATTACACATTTATTCTGAAACTTAATTGATTGGGAAAAGGAAAATGGGATGTAAAGGTCAACCAGCCGCCACGTGGTCTGTGAGTTTACAGGAAAGTGCATAAAATCACCCAACAAATCCTAAAAAATACAGAAAGGTGCATAAATTCACCAAAAAGTGAAGGAAAGAAATAGCACACATGTTGAAGAAATTTTCCCTTCCCCCTCCCCCTCTCCCTGACCTCAGTATCGAGATCAGGGAGGGGGGAGAGGTACACTCACCAGCCCGGTTTCGAGCGCTTCCCAGCCCGCAGTCCAGACAGAAGGGCCGAAGCCCCGGGAGCACGGACTTTTAAGGATTTCCTTGGGGGGGGGGGGGAGTGGCGAACCTTGGCCTGGGAATGTCACATGACAATGAGGTCATCTGTCTGAGGCCACATTCCTATCTACCTGTGGGAGGGTCTTTTCTCCTAATCCTTCTCACAGGAGTCTGGCAGACTGATGTCCCGGAATATCAATGACTGCCATGGCCTGAGGCTTCTGCATGGCATCCAGCAGTCTCTGTACCTCTGGGAGATTGCGCAGTTCCTAAAGGCTGTGGTGAGAGGCCTTTACCTATGTCCTTCTGCTAGGCCTTGTCAGGGAAGAAGAGGCAGAATTGTCTGTTCAGTGAGTATTCCCTGCCCCAGGTGAGCACCCATACCTGACCAATCAGTTTTAGCATCTAGATTTGAACTCTAGCTAGAGACACCTCCCACTCAAGGGGTGGGGGTGTGTGGAACTTGCCTGAAGGAATTAACTGTCACAGGAGGATTATAAATTCAATGTCACTGTTAGCTACATAGCAAGTTCAAGGCCAGTTGGGGTCACTGGGTAACTGGTAACTATTCTTCAGATAACTGTTCATAACTCGATGGTCACACATAAGGTGACAGGGATAATTTTCAAGTAGCTATCTTACTATTTACTAAAGTCAAATTCAAATTGTTTTTAAATATAGAGACCAAGGATGAAACTTAGTGTAACCTTAGAAAAGCATCACATGTAAAAATATTTAATAACAATGGAAGCTAAGAAGACAATTGTCACCTTGATTCATGTAAAAATATTTAATAACAATAGAAGCTAAGAAGACAATTGTCACCTTGATTCAACAGTTCATTATAATGTAAATAGTTGAGTTCAGAGAGGATAATCTGTCTTTATTGAAAATAAAGGAATGTTTTGGGATTTTTTTCCCAGTACTAAGAATTGAACCTAGGACTTTGAATATGCAGTGTTCTATTGAGCTCTTTCCTTAGCCCAGTATTTTAAATATACAATTTCCTAATTCTCTTCTTATACATGTGCCTGTTAGGACCCCGGACTCCCGACTCAAAAGAAGACTCTGACCAATTCTCCTATGCAACACGCAAAGGGTTTTATTAGAAGTAACCAGACATGCCCAGGGCTCAGTGCGTATCCATACCGGACAGAGGCAAATGAGCCAAGAGCTAATTAGGTTCAGCAGATATTTTAAGGGAATACAAACATGCATCACAATTCGGGGAATCTTTACAGGCTTTTCCAGTAACCAGGGCATTTGCACATTCTTTCCATATCTACAGAACCCATCGGCCAGGCCATTCTCAGTATTTACTGTGCATATCCACAGTTGCAAGATTACAGGGAAACAAAGGCAAGATTATAGGAGCAGGGCGAGGTGGGAGAGGCGCATACCAACATACCATTCTGGATTAGATATTTTACTTTTCCTACTTCCTTTTACTAATAATTAGCTCCCTCTTGTCTTGAGATTTTCTATTTTTATTCTAATTTTAATTTTACTCTAACATCCCCCCCTTTTCCTATGGGCCGTCTCTAATCCTAGAGACCAGTTTCTGCCTCCTTTATGGTGGTATACTGTTGCCTACTGTTAGAATTAGCAACAGGATAACTAAGGAGTCTATTGTCAGAATTAGCAATAGAATGATTACGGGGCCTACTAAGAAGCAAGGCAAACTTAATAGTGGCATATGGCAAGCTCTGACTGGGGAGGGGTCAAAAATGAGCTTGTCATTCTTGTGTGGGGTCTCACTCCTAGACTTTCATATGTTCCCCCTCTCTTGAGGACACCCCAAATACTGTTGGGAATGGGGACGAAGAAGTCTCTCTCTCGTCTATTTCCTGCTAAATAGGACACAAAGTTATTGCAGCTGGGGGTATACCTCAGAGAGGGGAGGGTCCCTAACTAAGGCACAAGAGAGAGAGACCCCTTAGCCATATATCACATTGCCAAGATTTTGTCCTGTCTCACATTGTGAGGCAGGAGGTGGGGTAGCTCCCCCCAGAAGTGGAGAGTGTTCCACATAGGGTGTTCAGTGGAGAGTGGTTCAGTGTCGGGTTGCTGTCCACTGTGGAAACTCGAGATCCATTCCCAGAACTGCTTATCAAACGGCATTGCAGCATCTGATATGGTCTGAGACAGTTCCTGCATGGCTTCCGAAGCATATGACATATATTAACAGAGTTATTTAGAAGAGAAATATATAGTATTCAATCTTAATAACAACACAAGCACAGGCGTCACCTAGGGTAGGTATGAGGGCATTTAGAGCCCCGTGATTCTTCTCACTATTAGAATTCAGAATTCAGCAGATTCTCCTAGAAGTATCCTCTCCAATGGAAGGAACAAACATGCCAGACAACAGTCCGCCTGCATCCAGATCTGTAACCAAGTTGAGCATGCTAAGGTGTTTATCTTGTCTTTCCTATATTTAAGGAAATTTTAAAATATATTTTCCAATCTTTCCTGGGGCAAATCAGGGGCAGAGATTGGTATCGCAAAACTCCTTTAGTGTCCGTGGGAGCTGTCTAGCACATAATTATTTTAGATCCCATCCTGTTAGAAAACATTTTGATGGTTGGAGGCTTATGACATTTAGTCATAGGATTAGACTTATTATTATATATACTCTTGGTTACAAATTTCTCTCTGAGTGTTTAAGACCTGGTACAAAGCCAAGATTTAACAAATATGTCCTTTTGGGTGTCACAATGGCTCTCCAAGGAGGAATTGGGGTCTGGGAGAAGCACTATGGCTTCATCAGCATTATTGCTGTCAGTGAGGCAGAGTTCAGGTCGTGCTGACCTTGGTTTTCTCCCTTGCTGGGAGGCTGGGGGGGGGACTATTTGTCCCAAATGGACTCTCCAGTACGTGTGGTATGCTGATTTGTTTCTGGGCTTCCATATCCTGCTTGTTCAGAAGGAGAGGTAACATCCAGAAATGCAGTGCAAAAACACTCCAGTATGCCCATCTCATCTCCCGTGGCCTTTGTGACCTGGCAACAGAGGCCAAAATATTAGCTCATTTTGTTCCATGATGCCAGTTGCATTTGGCTTTTATATAGGTGGTTAACACACTCAGAAAGGAATTTGTATTAACCCTGTAGGATAGATATTGACATATCCAACACAAATTGGCCTAGACACTTAGTGTTTTATTCTTTATAGAATTTAGAGAAATCATACCAATCTGACTTAACCTTTATCTAATAGTAGAAAATTATATATATATATATATATATTCTGGTATTAAAAGAACCAGGCATTTCTTGTATGTAACACCTCTATGAACATAATTTTAAGAAACTGACAAGCCATATAATATTTATTAGCACATATTTATAAAGTTTATAATCTATGGATATAAGGTATCTCCTGCTAATAATTTTATGTTGCACATTTTGAAACAGTATAGGCAAAACATAATGATCTCCATGACCATCTATATTCACATTTATTATATTTTAGAATGTTACCTTGAAAATTTTGGATATATATGACAATTTACCCATTGGTAGAATTTTCAAAATTGATTGAAGTTAACCTGAGGAGACAAAAATCTGTATCATAGTTAAAATCCAAACATGGCAGAATCAAGAAAATGCCTTAAAACAACCCAGAAGGAGGAAATTTTGTCAGTCAATTAAGCAGTTTGTCATCCTCCTGTCACAGCTCTGTGAAAATACCACGTGTTACAAGGCTTAATTCACTCTGAACAAATGGTTCCATAGAAAGGCTTCACAACTGATGAGAAATTATATTAATTTCAATTTATCCTTAAGCCGTTTTTGTATTTATATATATTTATCAGTAACTTAAAAGTTCCCATTTGAGCATCTCTGCAGGGCAGAGAAGGTCATTATCTTTGGTTCCATCCCCCCTGCGGCCTGACCGGCCTCAGCCACACCTTATGGAGGTATGCAGACATACCTTTTGCTGATAGGTTGGAAGAGAAAATTATTTTATTAGCATGTATTTTAGAATCATTCCAATAAAAAAGCGAAGATAGTTTCTGACCCTTTTGAAATAAATAAAAAAACAGCACCCTTGGTTCCTTGGCAAATCTTTTGTTCTCAGCCATTAAGGCCAAAAAGCTGCCTGAGGGGGGTTAAGTCGCTCAGCTCCATCCAGCTGCCAGCCTCTGGGGCGAAGGTACCCCCAGGGGGTCCTCAAACCAGTTTAGTTGTTTTTAGGCTGTCTTTTTCTTCAGCCCCTTTAGAGAAGGGAGAAAAACTTTTTCTATATTTTTCCATTTCCAAGAAGCTATGAAAATTGAACTAAGAATTATAAATTGTGGCTCAGACAAAACATTTAAATATAGAGATCTAACCTGGAAGTTTAAGAACCATCCAGCAAGACAGCATCTGTGGCTGAAAATATACCAATTATCCAGGAGGGTTTGGATACTCAAATTGTCCTCAGATGTCTGAACTTGTATCCTGGTGCAGGGAACATGTCTCAAAGGGCTAGTTCAAGTACACAAAATAAGACAGTTGTTGAAACAGTATCCTAGATAGAGACTCTGCGATTACTCACAACAAGGCAGAGTCTGGACATTGTTGAATTAGAACAGCTGAGTTCCAATATCAACTTGGTTTTGAAAAAGAAAACATGTGACAACCAATGTTGTTAGCTTAACATTAGGCATTAATTAACCTGATCTATAGTAGAGATTCTTATAAACATAAGACAATTTTCATGTTTTATCCATGACAGGAATTTTATAAAAGCTTAACTTAAGTTCCTTTAACCTATTTACCCAATAGGAAGATAGAAGCCACAATGGCTGAAATCAAAACTTAACGTTATATAAGTCCCATGATGACCATTTGGTAGCACCAGCACAAACAGATAGAAACCATTTCTTAAAATTCACAATGTTCCTAGATGTGAGAGCCTTATTTTAGAAAATCAATACCAGCAAGTAACCTTTTTACCTTAAAAACTCAATTTTGTCCAATAATTTACATATTGACAAAGAAATACAGTTAGCTTGGGTGAGCACCATAAGAATTCTCCCTGTACATTTCTTAACCCATAAACAATTTAGTATTTGTGAGCTGTTGGTGATACCCTTAACCATAATAGTTAAACCTTAGCATCTAGAATAAGGTCTTGGAAGGGCCTGGCAACATTTTCCTTTGGGACAGTTTCTGCAATGTGCCCCCCTCTGTATTCCAAGGAAGCAATCCTTGGTGATGTCCCTTTTCCTGAAAGGGGCCTTCCTTAAGCAACCTGTTATATTGATGCTGTTTATCCTTTTGTTTTATCTCCCTGGTCTTAATTTTTAATTTTAATCCTTTTTGTTCCCTTTTTTTGTAATAACACCAGTTGGACTTCAGAGCAGCTGTTTAAGCTCTTGGTTAGTTCAGCCATCAATTTTTGTAAGTTAGTATGCTTTCTTGCATCTTTCTCATTACCTCCTCTTATTACTCATTATATTCTATAATCCTTTCAAGTTTCTTCTGCAATCCTTTCTATATTTCTCTCAGGTCTTCAAAAATATTCTTACTTTGTACCTTCTAAAAATACCATTTTATATATTCCTTCAATAAGTTCCACTAAAATTCCTTCTCACTAGCACCTCATAACATATCTAGCATTCACAATTTCCTCTTATCCCCATTATATAGAATCACTGTTGAGACATGAAAAGGGAAGTAACCACAGAAGGGAGAATAAAAGTTGACATCAGGTGTTTTTAATAATTCAATCATCTGATTTTCTTAAGAACAGCTCGAAATTCAAAGCAAGCCTAATGATGGAACTAGTTTTAAATATCCTTTTTCCTTAACTCATGGGTTGATTACTTTAGCTAGGACTAGAATTAGAGTCACTGAGCCAAAAACTATAACTGTAGTGATCAAGTCCAGTGGTAGCCTTGGTGAGTTTACATGGTTTCACAAAGCAAAAGAATAGTTGCACTCTATTAATAAAAACTTAGGCTAGAGAATCATTTATTACTTATAGCTGACTTGGGGTGGTCATTCCTCTAAAGCTTATTATGACTAGTCCTTTTGCAAAAACCCAAAGCACTTATTATATTTACCAGGACTTAGATGTAGATTCTTTCCTTTCTAAAGATGCCAAATGAGTATAACCATTGAAAAGTGTCTCTAACCATTGAATAACCTGGTCCTTAACAAACTTATAAGAAAGACACTTTTTAGGGACCTTTTTCTCTTTGGAAGCAAGCAGAAAACATATAGTACTTAGCAGACAATGTCTCTAACTAGTGAGCAATGGATGAGAAGAGAAACCTTATGTTTTTTTTACTCAGTTTACCCAAATAATCATGGACTTCAGCATCACAAAGAATATATAATTCTCCTTGTGTTATTTCCCTTATATTCGTCAATAAGCCAGAGGGTCAGTCAGGCTTATGAGGAAGCATTGGGAAATATGTCTGTTTCTGGGATTTTTGCAATAGGAGGGCCCCTTTTCAGACAAATAGACAACAAAAGACAAACAGAACGATAAACAAATTACAAGACTCACAGACAAACATATACCCCACTTAGTTTGCCATAAACATTCCACTGACGAGAGTGCTGATTTTCCTTTCACTTTGTCTGAAGCAAGAAAAATGACAGTCTCCGACTGTCCCAGATAGGCAGCGTCAGGCGGACACCATCGATCCTCTCGTCTCATCACTGGAACATCCTCCAGGGCTGTGACTTGTGGCTCTCAGGCATGTCTACCAGCCACGGTTGGCGGAGGCTCACACCCCAACACCAACAGTCACAAAAAACCAGAAACCAGATACTATGCTGGTGGAGGCTCATGCCCCACAGCCAAATGCCAGAAAACCAGAAGCTATGCTGGGGGCTCACACCTCACAGCCACAATCAAACACCAGAAAACCAGAAGCTATGCTGGGGGCTCACGCCTCACAGCCACAGCCAAACACCAGAAAGCCAGAAGCCGTGCTGGGGGCTCATGCCTCACAGCCACAGCCAAAAACCAGAAAGCCAGAAGCCGTGCTGGGGGCTCACGCCTCACAGCCACAGCCAAACACCAGAAAGCCAGAAGCCGTGCTGGGGGCTCACGCCTCACAGCCACAGCCAAACACCAGAAAACCAGAAGCTGTGCTGGGGTCAGTCTCACGCCCCACAGCCACAGCCAAACACCAGAAAGCCAGAAGCCGTGCTGGGGGCTCAT
>PVHP010016632.1:0-35408 GCA_004024765.1 Zapus hudsonius
AGGAACCCTTAACTGGAATTGGGACTCAAGGCAAAATCCTATGGGAACCAAAAACTGGGGCTCCAGAAAGAAAATCCCATTACCAGAGAACTACAGAGAGGCTAATCTCAATAGAATTTTGCAAAATTAGAAACGTTTGTCTCATTTAACCTCTACTGATCTCACTCTCCGATGAAGATTCTGTTTGTATTTTTCAGAAAGTAGTGAGAGAGCTGCGGTCATTCCAACTCCTCCTATGAGCCTCAGGAGGAAGGCTGATATCCCAGCAAGAGATGAATCACCCCAGGCCTATCGTGTAGACCTCAAGTGAAACACTTGGGACAGTGGAGGGGCAAGAAAGAGACCTACAACCACAGCCAATCAGTCAACCCAGGATAAGTCAAAGAGACAGATACCAACGACTTCCAATACAACTTGTAGTAAAAGCACAGAGACTCTTGAGTTCACGATAATTAAAAAAACTTAAAAGTCACTCTCCATGACTCAGGGAACTGAGCAAAAGAGGGGGTGGAAAGATTGTAAGAGCCATGGTGGGAGAGATTACCCAGAGACATTACTTCCCTCAACAACAACACACAAGTGGGGGGAGGGAAGCCTAGCTGCCTCCTGTGCTATCCATAACTCCTTACCACATGGACTCATCCAGTGAGCCCATGGTGGAGGATACCCAGTGGATTGGGGACAGGGGGGGAGTGAAATGGGAATATCAACACAATATTTGCTCATTCAATGTATCTGATTTTTGACAATAAAGATTTTTTAAATTAAATTTACTTTATTTACTGAAGAAGTTGTTTTAATCTGGTACCTAACTTCTCTATGACTTCATACCAATACATGGTGACACTTCTCACATACTTTTATTTGGCCTCACTACCAAGTGGACATCTTTGGATAGTTCATATCTGTGTGTTTTATTCCTGGTAATATTACTTATTAGAATCACTTAAGTTCATTCCTTTAAAATTGACTTTCTGCTTTTGAGTATTTTTGTGATATATAAATTTATGTAAAATCAGATTTTAAATGGCTTGATTATGATTTAATGGGAAATGAACCTCATGACCAAAGATCATGTCATCTCTCTCTGCTTACTTAGGTGGAATTGGGTAAATGATTTAAGTTACTCTAAATTTTCTTCCTGCTTCCACTGTTATAAAATAGGAATTATCATAGTATTTTACAGCAATCTAGAGCAGGGATAAAATAACACATCTCTGGAGGTTCTCCATGCTATCAAGTTCATTTTTCACTTCTGTTTACATAATTGTGCTCTTTGGGAGAGCATAAGGTTAGGAGAAAGAGCAGTGTTAAGTTTCCCCAGCTAGTGTGAAGGGGCACCTCCTGCCTAGGCAACAAGAAAAGACAATACATTCATTTGTGTTTCTCAGGCATTACAATCTACTGTACACAATTTGACACTCATTATTACTTTTATTTTGTCCCATTTTCTACCTGCTTATGATGGTGAAACTAACCTGGCTTCTTTTAATACATCATGACAAAAGTAGACGTAATTACTACCTGATAGAACTCGTCCTTTGGCCGGTCATGAACTAGTTTCTTCAGCGAGATGGCAAATTAATTCAGAAACATATCACTCCCTCAATTATGAGAGTCATATAATCACAAATATTAGTAGATTAAAACACATCTAAATTCAACTCTGTAGAAATAACCTGAGTTTGTGAGAGCTTTCACTGTTCTCTTTATGCTGACAGATGAAGATAACAAATTCTTTAATGTGTTATTTCAGTAATGGTTAATACAATACATTGATGATCCAGCAATTTTCTTTTGCTATGACAAGTTATGTGCTATTTAAACTTGGATGTTCATACTATAAATGTTTAGGCTTATTTTGCTTTTGTTAAACAAAAACAGTGTAACTCATTTGACAAGATCACAATTTGAGCTCAGAAAATTTCATTTATCCCTGAATAAATAATGCCCACTCTTCGCCAACCACACAGATTACTCAATACTAGACTCTGAATTCCACGGGACTCAATGTCACTCAATATTATGCCTGATGTTTGGGTCTGACAATTCTACCTAAGTTACTAGGAAGAGGGTATTGATTATAATGCCTTGAAAATGACTCCATCAACATCCCACGCCAGGACACATATTTAGTCTCAACAATTATAGGATAAAGGGAGAAATTCATTGCTTTAGAAGAGTATTAAAGCACTGAATCATTTCCATATATTGTGCAACATAAGGTCATCACCCTTATTTATATGAAGTCTAACCAAAATTATAATTTTATAATACTTTATTAATTTTGAAAAGAGAAAGAGAGATATAGAAATAGGTAGATGGAGACTGAGAGAGAGAGGTGGGGGAGGAGAAAGAGAATAGGAACACCTGGCCACTTGTCCCTGTACAAATCTCCGAATGCATGATGTACCACACTGTGTATCTGGCTTTATGTGCATAACGGCAATCAAATCCAGGCCATCAGGCTTTCAACAAGCGCCTTTAACCACTGAGCCATCTCTCCAGCCCTATAAGAATTTTAAATTAATATAAAACATTCTATTAATGTTATAGCACAGAGAAGACTACCACTTTCATGTCAGTGGATACATGATCTTAACATTTTATGTTATTACTCATTCACCTTTGTTTAACACAGTTATATACAGAATCTTTTTTAAATAAGCAATGTGATAAAGAGAACAATTTCAAATGATGACCTATAGACTAAAATTATGTGCTTAAATATATATATATATATATATATATATATATATGTATATATTCATCAAAATAAATATTAAACATAAAATAACAAAAATAATTGAGTTTAATCTTATCAGCAATAACATATTTGTATTATAAATATAGATTGTATGAACATATAATTAAATGTATACTTCTTGTATACATATATCATTCAGCAAAATAGTAAAATAAAAGTACTATTAGACTAATAATCATTATATCTATAATATATTTGGTCTAGTTCAGTGGTAAATACTCCACTAAATATACCTTCTTAGAATCACTTAATATTAAATATACTCATAAGTAGATTGATATAAGAAGCTAGATTCCTTTGTACTTCCCGTGGCATTGTAAAAATCTTCACTGTAAGTATAATTGATAGTAGGAGAGAAGTAATTCATAAAGAACAGAACTGATAAAGTAGCTTCACAATTTCCATTTCTCTAATCATTTGGTTATCATGGTTAGAAATTTGGAATTACAGAGAAAGCAAGACAAAATGTTCCTAGCATTTAGAAAATGAAATTCTTATGTTTATACATGCTGCTTAGAATCTTGGTTGTTTCCTAGAAATTGGACAAATTCCAGATATTTTAGCAGTAATTTTCATTCACTACAAATTCTAGTAACAACTCTTGTCAGCAAAAGAGCATCTTAGACTTGATCTATTTATTCACTCATATTGTGGTAACTGGAAGGGATTTCTTCTGATGCTGATTATCCTCAGAGAAATTCTAGTACTTCTAGTTAACACGTGAATCATAGGGAAAGAATATGCTATTTGTCTCCATGGTTCTGAATTTACAAACTTAGCAACTGATGTTCACAAGAAGTCGTGGACATCACTAGATTCATTGTCATCTTTTCTAGGCACATGTTAAAATGTTTCAGAGGTAAGAAGTAAAAATCTGAATTTATTATTAGATTGAACAATATCCCTTTTTATTTTTTAATATTTTATTCATTTATTTGAGAGAGAGAGAAAGAGAGAGAGAGAGAGAGAGAGAGAGAGAGAGAGAGAGAGAGAGAGAGAGAGAGAGAGAGAGAATATGGGCACGCCAAGGCCTCCAGCCACTGCAAAGGAACTCCAGACACATGCGCCTTCTTGTGTATCTGGCTTTACATGGGCACTGGGTAATCGAACTCAGGTCCTTCTGCGTTGCAGGCAAGCGCCTTAACCGCTAAACCATCTCCTCAGCCCACAATATCCCTTTTTAAATTATAACATTCTCAACTGTGATTTGTTTTTGTCGATTTCTGCCCCTCACCCTATCTCCTTTGCTCGCTTACCCAAACCCCATATCCTCTGTATTTCCTTCCGTTTCTCTCTGATACCCAGTTCTTAACTTGTGGAATATATAGGAGTGGAGTGTGGATAAACCCTGGAAAAATAGAATGGGGACAAAACGTGAATATCAAGAGATAAGCTGGAAAGGAGTGAGGAGGGGACAGACAAGAGGACACTTGGGAAATGTCCTTCTCATTGAAACATTTTAGAGCCTTTTATTTCACTTGGAAATACCTAGAATTTGATTTATAGCAGTGTTTCATATTGTGTTGCATACACACAATAGCTCCTCAGAAAATCACTTAAAAGGCTTATGAAAAATGGCATCTGTAAGGAAGTGTAGAAATGTTGACTTCACTGTCACTGTTTTACAGTTGATGGGAGTAGACTTAGTTATGACTGAAGAGACCTTTCAATTATTGTCCTTTGCTCCTTATTTCACAAGCTTAATGACATTTATATATACTTCCATTGGATTAAAAAGACCAAGACATTCACATAGTCTCACATCCTATCAGCTTGGAGTCAACTCTAGTCCTGTGTATAAAATTTCAGGGAATCTACCTTGCAAGACGTGTTCTTACAAGATCAATAACAACTCAGGAAAGCTTGGGAGATGAGGATAATGTTCTGCCTTTGTAATGCTAAGTGCATATTTACTACATACTGTGAGATGCACACAATAAATATTTATAGCTCTTTATGTGCCAGGTATACATTAATATTTTTAAAATAAAAAGTTCAAATGCTTGCAGTCTATAAACTTTATATGTGTATTATTGTAAAAACCTTAGTCAAGTGCACATATGAAATTGGAGACTTATTTCACCAAAACAATACATCATCATTTTTACGATACATCACATAAACTAAAAGTACTTTACACTTCTGTTTTAAAATCTGTAACTTTAACGATTTATTTTAGATCCTTCTCTATCAATTTTTATTAGGACTGGATATATTTCTCATTTAAAGGAACAAACTTAAAAGAAAATCAACAGTGTTTTTTTCACATTTGATGATAACTGAAAAATTCAAGTAGAAATAGATAACAGCTACATTTATATATTATCAATTCTTCTCTGTTAGCAAATTGTACCAAAGTAAGGACTAATCTCCTTAGTTGTGACTACATTTCCTATACTTAAAATAGGAGGTTATAAGGGAGCATAAATAAATTCATTATAAAAGCTTATGTATTCAATTTCATTTTTATTTAAATGTCTTACATTTCGTATCAAACATAAGTAGTAGTTAAAAGCAAAAACAGAAACTATCTCCACTCTCTTTTAAATTTACTCATGTGAGAATAGAACCCAGAACCTATTTTATACAAACTAGGTACAAAAAGACATCATGGAATTACTTTTTAAAAATATTTTATTTATTCATTTTCAAGCAGAAAGATAGAGATAGATAGGGAGAGAGAGAAAGAGAGAGAGACAGAGAGAGAGAGAGAGCGCACCAGGGCCACCACCTTGTGAAGTGCCTTAACTGCTGAGCTGTCTCTCCAGCCCCATGGAATTACTTTTTAATCTTCTTTTTCTACATTTAAATGACTTTTTCAATATTGTGTTCATTCTTCACAACTCACCATTTCCTCTCATCCTGTCTTCTAGATAACTCATAATTTCACTGTTTTCTTTATGGTCATCATCTAGAGCTATGTTCTACCATGATTCTTCACATATTAGACATCAGGGACTTCAGTGTTTAATGTTGTGGATTAAAGACTAACACTCATTGGTGATCTCATGTCTGTAAAAGAGAAATGAATTTTAGTATGTAGCTTTTAACATTTTCACTTAATAAAACAAATATGCATCTTTAATATTCTGCTTCATTTTATTGGAACACGGATTCTCACCACAACTCTCAGGATGCCTGATTTGAGATCCCTGCTCAAATGAAGATGCGAGCTGCAGAGAAATGTGCCTTGCTGCTTTCCCTCCCCAGGGATTTGCACTGCTTTTTTTATAGTAGGCACTTATGTCAATTTTAATTTCATCTTGGCTGAAAACAAAATGGTATGAAGGCTAAGCAGATGGTTGTCACAAACAGAGAAACACAAATAAAATTTATGGGAAAATCTCCAATCTGGTTGCGGAAAATAAGAATTAGTCACCAAGCACAATTTATTCATCATGACTGTTCATGTATTATGTGGAAAATAACCCCATTCACAAATAATTTATAAAATATTTAACTGAAACAATAATCCGATATTTTAAGACTCATTAGCAAATGCCATTGTCAGGAAACTATTTCCTTAAGAGTAGATAAAAACAGGATGAATTAGGAAGTTAATAGTTTATCCATACTTATATAGGCTTAAGGAGTTTCTACTTTGACTCGAACTGAAGTTCTTTGATAAGTTTACAATAAATTAATAAATATTTTAATAATGTGCAAAGATATGTGAGGGAAAAATTTGAATTGTCCATATATTTTTTTCTTAGGGTCACTTATTCATAATGTAAATTGATTTGTATCTTGACTCTAAACTTTCTAGAAAGATGAGAGAAAATATCGTATATTGTTGAAGTATAGAAAAGAAGTAAGAGATATCCACAGTTGCTTCCGTATTTCATTGAGTTCATATTTGAGAATAGAAGCTCATGACCTTCACATTGTAGATACATATGCACAAAATTATTCAGCATACTTAGAGGGTCTAAGATCTGAATATGGTTTTGTTCGGTATCTTAGAAGGGCTTCACCATGTTTAGTAATACAAGGATGAAATACATTAGAACCTCAAACAATTAAACTTATGATAATAAAAACAAGTGGTCTTACTTGAGGATATCATGAGAACCGAGCATCCTCTAGAAGTCCTTTGGATAGATAACTTATTAGAACACTTGGAAGCATTTCAGGGATGGAGATATAAATAGGAGAACCTGAGAACCAGCCATAAGGCCAATTCTACCTGCAAGAGGCTTTCCCACCGAGCCAGACAGCAATCCCAGCATTTGGCCATGGGTGGAAGTAAGCTACGTGATTGACCTCTTCTTTCAAAGGTGTGTCCAGTGAGCCAGGCCACAAGATATAGAAGCATTAGCTATGGCCTGTGTACTGTTCTTGGCAGCTTGGTACCTTGTTGGTTAATTTACCACTACAAGTCATGACAAACCAAAATATTCATGCAGTAAATAACAGGACTTATCTCCCAGTTCTGCAACTTCAAGTCAGGAGAGAAAGGGAGAGATAGAGAAAGAGACAGACCCTCCAGCTACTGGAATAAAACTCCAGATATATAAGCTACTTTAGGTGGATACTGGGGAATGGAACCCAGGTGTTGTTAGGCTTGGCAGGCAAATGCCTGAACCACTGAGAAATAACTCCAGACCCAACATCAAATTTTGTAACTCAAAGTCCAAAACTTTAACTCATGACAAATCCCAAAGTCCAATAATTCTAACCAGTGACAAGTCTATGGAGTTCCAATTCTGACCCTCCAGCTTGGCTTTTGTTATACTCCATAGTACCAAGCGTGCTACCGAAATTTGTTTATCCTGAGGTGAATATAGCCAACTTTATAGAACAAGGTACTTCTTCTGTATTCATGATCCTTACTTTCAAAAGAGTCTACATTCTTTTTACTGCTCCAATGCAGACCAGCTGGCCCAATCTCAATGGTTGTAAGCCCCGAAATAATTGCAGCTATTTTCAGCATGAAACTTTCATTTCTTTCTGTGTCATAGCCATCTGCTCACACCAGTCCATTTATATGCAATGCATCCCAGGACAGGTTTTCAGGAAATGGGCAGATGCAGTAGACTTCTCACAAACTGCTTCTAGCTGAGAAATTACAATGTTCCATTTTTGCCCTTATAAGACAAACCTCACATAGTCCATGGTTCTTAATGCATTAAGGTCTTTCAACTCTGACCAGAAAAGTCATGAAACTCTGCCTTTAGCATTGATAGGTATCTCTTAGATGAAGGTTTCAAATCCTTCCATATTCCTCTGCAAATCAGTTCCAAACAACCAAATCCACATAGGTTTCTAGCAGCAACAACCACACTCCATTGCTATCAATTTTACCCTTGCAGTTAGCTTCCCGTTGATATCACAAATTACCCAACCCAAAGCAGCTTATGGAACAAAGGGTTTATTTTGACTAGACCCAAAAGAAAAAGGCTCAACCCAACATTGACCGAAACCTTCACAAATATGAACTAACATAAAGCTAGACTTTTTATAAGCTGATTATTTGCTTTGATAATGGGAGTTGACAAATGCAGCAATGATAAATGTCCTGCTGAATCCTAGGAGAGAGGGTGGACTCTTTTTTCTCACTATGTTAACTATGGACCTCAGATTCACTTAACTCTTCCATCCCAAATACCCTTAGGTAAAATCATGCTAGTGCCTAAAACCTATATTACTTCTAAGACATGATCTCTCTATGTAGTCCAGGTCAGCCTGAGCTCATGACAGTCCTCTTGACATCCCCATCCAAGTGCCAAGATTATAGGACTGTGTCATCATAGCTGGCATGAATCCTGTGATGTATACTAGCCTCTATACTATTGGTGTCTTTAGTATCAACATATTGGTATAGATCTTTCAGGGTTTTTTTTTTGTAGAATTGTTTTTGTATTTGAATATATTTCTTTTATTTTTTTTTTAATTTTACCTCTGCTAAGTATGTTTGAAGCATATAAATGCTACCAGCATCTCCAAAATTCCAATGATATTAGGCAAATAGAAGGATCCTCAGTAGTCACTACCCAAACCTAATGCTTCTTACAAGTTCATTGACTTGTTTGTATTTCTTCTTTTCATTCCAGGATGAACAGATTATCTTCATAGAGATAATCCAGGTTTTACACTGTAGCATTAGGTTTATTTATCTCACTACTTTGAGGATGGCTATGTTATACTTCAAGTTTCTGTAAACAAGAGGTTGTCATTTCTTCCTCCTAGGAAACTGATGAGTCTCTCATAAGATAAAAACAATCTACTTCCCACGTGCACAGTGAAAACAAAAGAAAATTTACTTCTCTAGGTGATCTGCCCAGTTAGGTCACCACAGGCATTCTCAACACTCTTTCGATGATTAATGACTCACTTGGACGGACAAGCATGGCTAGTCATAGTTTCAGGAATGGAACCCCTGAATGATTCTTGCATATAGACATTAAAAATGTTACAATGCAGGTATCTTGTTTCATGTATATTTTTACCAATAATTTATAAACTTGATTGTTACTAATTTTATAAATATCTCTATCATCTCAATATGTGTTAAGATTCTGAACTATAATTCATAAAATGATTTCATAGCTTTAAATGTGTGGTCTTTAAATTAAGCATATACCTATATTACAACTACCACACAAATAAATTTTTATGTTATTTTTATTCTTAAAACAAAACTTGATATAGAAAATGAAAAGTTTAAAATTGTTTCTCCTGAAATTACACAGTGGTAAATCAATGGTATTGTGTGCCAATGTAATCAGAAATGTCAGGTTTAATTTTAACATGCTTGAAGCATTTATTTTACCATCTGCCTACCTCCCTTAGTAATAAAGGGGAAAATAAAAGAAATCATGCAGATATCAGTGAATCACAGAAGATAAAAGCATACAAAATATTATTATATTGCTTCAAAAATATACTCTACATAGATTACTCAGCAATGAAAGGCGCTTTTTTTACAAAAGCACACTATTTCAGTCTTACTCTATATCAGGGTGCTACAGAGCTGCCTAAACTCATCAAGAACAACCACTAATATTGCGATTAAGCCCATGACACACACACACACACTCACACACACACACACACACACACACACACACACACACACACTCAGAATTATAGGCTAGAAAAGCAACACACAATCTTTTACTTTATGTTTTAGCCTTACAAATCTGACATCTCTAATCACATTTCCAGGATCTGTATCCTGAAATGACCATGAGACAGAAAGCGAAGTTCTCCAGCTTTCCTTTTATTCTTTTATTCTTGTATCTAATATTTTATGGAAAAAATACTTTTTACATATCAATACACATTGTAAAAGTTGCTCTTTGTCTGAAAAAATTCATATTTGGAAAGGCTAATTTAAGTGAATCTGGTGAGGGAAGGATTTAAATATATAGAAAATCATGTTAGTATTTTATTTATTTTCAAATTAAAAATATTGGAAGTCAGTTAAACATATTGTGTACTTACTAAAACTTAGGTTTGTCTTATGCTGTGCTCATTTTAGAAAAACTTATATTTCTGTATTTGAGTCATCAATGCCATCAAATTTTATGATACCATATCCTGAGCTTCATATTTGTTTCTCACAGAAAATTATGTGATTTATTTTTGAAAAAAGTGTCTAAATGTGAATGTGATTTTGTGATGGTGATCTTATCTCTTGATAGATATCATTATAACTTGTTCCTGTTTGCTCTCTGCTCTCTTTACCCTCCTTCACCCTGTTGGTGTCCTTCTGTCTCCTAAGCCATCCCTGCTTTTGCTTTCAGGTTGCAGGTATTCTTGTTCCTTCTTTTAAACTTCTTTCTCCGCTCTCATAGTTCCCTTTCTAGTTTCATGTGATACTTTTATCAAAGAAAATTTTGTTTAAAAATTACTTTTGTTTCTATAGCAACCGAGTGCTTTATAATACTAATGTATTTTTTAAGACTCAAAATGTTCTATAATGTAAGTAATGGTTATGGTGAAGTTAGTCGTAATCATTAACTTGACAAGATGTACAAACTTCCAGGAGACACGTCTCTGGGCAGGTGTTTGAGGATATTTCCCAAGAGGCTCAATAAGGAGAGAAAAATCGACTCTCTGAGCAGGTGACATGAAGTAGACCCAGGTAAAAAGACATGTGAAGGAAAAAAAAAAAACATGAACCTCCCTGACTTTGCTTCTTCTCAGAAAATTCCTCTTGTCACAGTGAATGCTGCCAACATCCACTGATATCAGAAACCTGCTTCCTAGTCCTCTAGTGTGAATTCAATGCCAGCAACTCTCCAAGGTATTTCCAGACTTTCAGCATGGAATTGGGACAGCTGAGGAAGCTACTATCATGGACTGCACAGCTACTTCTAGAGAGGCAGCAATCGTTGGGCTACCTAGCCTCTGTTTTATAATGTAATCCAATCTAACCCATTGAAATGTATGTATGTATCTATGTATCTATGTATTTATATGTTTGTGTGTATGTATGTAAGCATGCATTTTATTTGTTCTGTTCTCTAGAAAAACAAATCTAATATACTTATAATAGATAAGATATTATCTTGGGGAAATTGGATGCTAAGATCTAAATTGTGTTTCACTACAATCCATGTGATGGGTTGAAGACTCCTAAAACCTCAGATTGAAACTATGTTTTGCAAAAGCACCTTTAGAGAGATAATTAAATTAAATAAATCATGTGATAGGTTTCAATGCAGATGCTCTGATAAGAAAGTTGGGGGGGGGCTGACATACAGCAGTGGAGACAGACAGCAACCAGCCAACCATGGAGGAAGAGGAGTGGAGAAATCACCATGTGACAGGAGAGTAAACACTCTGCCAACTTCAGGCCAAGGAAAGAAACTTCAGACAACATCCAATCTGCCAAAGCCTTAATCTTGGATGATTATCTGAAAAATTACAAGTTCTTATATTATTCAATCTGTGCTATTTCACTCTGGTGGTTACTACAGAACAAAAGTTGGGTAAAGTGAGATAAGTTCCTGTGTAAATATTCATGGTTGACTCTTTCAACTAAATTCTTCCACACATTTTTCCAAAACCATTCCATTTTTAGAAATATGACTCTTGAGTCTACACATAGCTATATATAATTTTGATAACTATAGCTATTTTCCTAAGATGTATGCTTTAAATATTCTTAAAAATTATCTGTTGTTCAGGGATTTTATCTTTTAATTCCTGATATTGTCAATTTTTTGAGAAGTAAAATTCCATAGCAACATAAGAAGCATACTTATTATGTGCAAAGTGTATTTACACACATGGAAAAAGTCAGTGATGATTAAATATGAACAGCGTGACTATTTGATGATATTTAGCACTCACACACTTACTTTGTTTCACAAACAGTATTAGTTAATTTTGATATTATTATGCCAAATACTTACTAAAAGCTACTTAAGAACTGTCCTTTTTTGACTCATAATTTGAAGGTTTTATTAGGAAAGGCATGGTAACTGTAGTGTGTGGCAGATAATCACGTTGTGTCTTGTCTACTCTCAGGAAGCAGGGAGATGAATGCTGGTGCTCAGCTCAATTTCTCCTTTGTTATTCATTCCAGGACCCCAAGATTAACCATCACAAGTCCACCTATTATTAATTTGACATCTAAACACATCACTTTCAAATAATTATGTTCCATTCCTGACTTCTAAAGTCTCATGTTTATCTAATACAAACCATATTTAGTCCATTTCTAAAAATCCCTAATCTGTGCCCAGTAATGTGAAAAAGGTCAAAGTTTCTTCAAGACTCAAGGCAATTCCTTAACATTGAACTTCTATAAAATAAAATAAAAGTTGCATGCTTCCAATGTTCAATGAGACAGAATAAATGTTTCTATTCTAGAAGAGAGACAAAGGAAGAGAGGCAAGGAAACTCAGAAGCACAATCAGGAAACTCAGAAAGACCAAACCAAATCCATGGCTCCTATTCTAACATCTGGCTTTAATGATGGAATCATCTGGACTGAAAGGGCTTGCATAACCCCATTCCTCCAACTCTGCTACCTGAAACACATACTCTCGCTTATTGAGCTGGATCCACTCCAAGTCTGAAGCTTTTCTCAGAAGACTTCACATGGCCATTATACCTAATATCCTGGATCTCCCTAGCAAAGTAGGCTCCACCTTCAGAGTGTCACACACACAGTTTCTCAGTGCCTTCTTGCAGAGCATGAAACACGGCTGCACATTCTGTGGCCTCAGCAGCATTCAGGAACTAGGTTTCATTACCCCCCCCCCATTCTTGCATCTTTTATTTCTATAAAATTAGTATTAGGGGGAAGATACTTCCAAGTCACTCTACAAGCCTGAAATATATTCTGTTCCTTGTGTCACAGGTGCATCAGTTTTTGAGCTTTGACTTCATGAAGCACTTCCTTCAGCAGTTGCTTTCAAGCAGGGAACTCTTTCAAGTAACCTCAGTTTAGGGATCTCCTTTCTAAAGAATTTTCAATTCCACAAGATGAATCCTGTAATGTCAGGGGTCTTGCTTTCAAGGTACCTTCCCCATTGTCTCAGTACAAAACAAGGGATTTCTCATTAAAAATGATAAACTCTAACAACTGTGGCTATTTATCAGCATCAGCCTTATCTTCAGTTTTAAACTTATTCCAACTCCTTTCCTGAACAAATCACACATTTCTTTTTTTTCTGCCACACTTTTTTTTCACTGTAGAGCAAGATATGCATGGTAAGCAAAAATCTTCACTGAATTCTACCCTGTCTTTACATTTTTTCAGCCATTAGTCTATTACTATTTGTATATAGCCTCACTGAATCCAAAATTCTCATTGTGTGGTAAGAACACAGACAGAATCTTTTCTAGACTATCAAATGAATTGCCCCTCTTCCTTGTTTCTGGGCTTCCAGTTCTTTCCCTCTGAAATCTTGTTAGCCAAACCTCCATTGTTCATGCTTCTCATCATTCTAATATTCCAAAACTCTCACCAAAATAGCCCATTAAACTCTACATAGATCATTCTAGTGCTATTCTAAACTTAAAATTATTAATTCTTCCTCATTTCTTTTTCAAACCAGTTCTAAAGATGTAAACTACACAAGGTCAGGTAAAGCTTATCATAGCAATTGCCCCACAGGTAGGCATCAATTTTCTGAATTAGGTGCATTTTTTTCCTTCTTGCTGTGACTTAATACCAGAACCCCTTAAAAAACAAAACTCAAGGGAGGGCTTACTTTGGTACATGTTTCCATGTGGACTAATATGTATCTCAGTAAATAAATATTCAAATGACCAAGGAAACAACCAAAATTCAAGGAATTCCACATAATTTCTAGAGTAGAAAAATTCTAGTAGTTTCTGCTCAGCTCAGACCTTTGACCCACCTTTTCTTGACTGACTGCAGATTCTTAAGGAAGCCAAGAGCTTTTCACATTTCTAGCATTTTCTTACTACTTTCCACTCTCATATCAGACTCAGTTTTCCAGCACAATAAAAATTTTTCATAAGCTGAAAATCATTACACATTTTCAAAATATTTTGGTACAAGTCAAATATCTTAAAAATCATAAAGTGTAGATGCTAACTGGGTTGGAGAATCAAAAACACAAGAGATATATAGTTAACAAGAAAAAGTTAAGAGATGTAACTGTTTTCCCATTGTCTAAAAGTTAGTTCGTTACCTTAAAATATTTTGGTCTACTGGAGTTAATGTGACACTTGAACCAATAAAAACATATATATATATATATATATATATATATATATATATATATATATATATATCAGAGAAACCAAATAAGTAAATAAAGATACTGATAAAAGGAAATGCCATATCCTATCATTCATAATACTGTTTAAAATCCTTAGGATCTTTAAGGCTGACTCCATAGAAGGCTGAAAATCCCAGCAGGCTTGCAACATTTTGAAAACAACAAATGCAGAAAGGACTGTGTGCCTTTACTAATGGTGTTGGATAGTTCTCTCATCAAATGCTACCATTTTTAAACAAAATGACTCACAGAACATAAGATAGGGCAATAAGTTTGTGGTAAAATATTCCCATTTAGAAATGTGATTATTAAGTTGTTCAGATGAAAAAAAATGTTGTTTGGGTGATAGCATTAAACAAGTTATGTAAATTTGTTCTTCACAACAGGGAAGATTCTGTTGGTATTGATAAAGGAAACACTTGTGGTTATTCTGCTGTAAGCAGCAGGTGTGTGTTTAACACATCTTTTAACTACCCATGTGGATGAAGGCTTCTATTGCATTTTTTATTAGAAGAAATCTGTGACTGGACAGTAGAAAAGTAAGAGCTAAACTGTATAATATCAAATAGAAAATTTTACCTATCTGATACTTATATTGTCTTATGCATGTTATGTACAGGTATGCATAACTGAGATCCTCCAGTTGTGAGATAGGACTTCCCTGTTTTGATAAATATTGGTTGAAGTGATGTATTTTAGATTGGTTTTTAAATAAGTATCCTCATTTTAGCAGTTCACAAAAACAAAAAATGATTCCTAAGTTTTCTGATCTTTTAAACACTCCTATATTTACTATATTACTCTGAGGTTTTTTTATAGATTCTTTTTCAGATTAATGAAACACTGATATAACTGAAACAAGCTCCCTTCATCAATGTCAAAAATTAACAAGACTTGGCCCATTATAGAAAAAGAAAGCTATTCTGTCTTAGCTTTCATTTCTCTTAGAGACTTATTAAAGATAACAACAGAAGTATTTGTTTATAACTGAAATTCCAGAAGCCTTATGAAATACACTCCCAAGGATGCAATCAGTCATGAAACATCTTGCAAAACAATTTTCTGTGGGATTCTCTGACAATGCTGCAGGTCTTCTTGATTTCTCTGATGCCTAGAAACACAACACAATCTGTGTTTGGGAGACAGTCGCTCATTTACATGGAACAGAGATCTAATTTACCATTCTCAACAACTTGCTCATCATTGCATTTCCACTACTAAGTTTGGTAAAAAAAAAAAAGTCAAAAAATAGGAAATATCAGTTTATTTTGATATTCTTTGGAAATGATTTTCATAGTAGGACCAATTATATGAAAATTCGTTATTTGAAACTAAATCATAACCAAAAGAATATCTTTCTTGGAATTACAGGAAAATTTACACAATTTGTGCACCTAATTAGCATAAATTTAAAATGTACAGTTTTCCTTTAAATTAGTGTGGCAGACAAGTCTGCACAGTAAAATGGAATTCTCCATCTGACACTCTATGTTATGCTGATGAGTAAGTTACATTCCATGGCAAAGGGAAGCTTGAAGGTTAAAGTTATTGATAATTTATTTCAAAATATTTTTTTTCATTACAGGTGAATGTAAGGCCTGAACTTTTCAGAAGTAGAGTTTTCTCTGACTAATAAGCAAAGAGGAATCCAGGAGACTGAGGTGACATGGTGCTTGCCAGCATGATGACGAATGTGTCGATGTGCAAGACTGGAGAGTCACCTTTAGGATCAGATAACAGGCAATTTGCCAGGGAGGAAGGAGAGAGAAAGAGAGAGAATTCACTTCTACCATCATGGAGCTGGATCCTACCGATGCCTTGAATGATCCAGAAGGAGATTGTTCCCCTGAATTATAATATTTCGAGAAACAAAGACCCCATTTAGGTCACCTTAACTCCTGTTCCTATGGACCTTAAGATAATAAATGGATGCTGTATTAAAATGGTCACTTCTGTTACAACATCATGCTTCATTAGCTAACTAACATGAAGGCAATCCTTGATTCATTGTGGAGATTAGACAGATACATTCATTTTAATTATCCAAAATTTCAGAATTTTTGAATTTCCCTCTTGAAAGAATATAGTGATTTTCTATACATTGTCAAAATAGTAATATCCACAACTTGAGATATTTGAGACTATATATGCTTAATAATTGTACATAAGTGCATTAAACATAGGAAAATGAAAAACCATTTAGTGTAAATTATTGTAATATATTATATGGCTTTTTTGGAAGGAGAAAGCTAGAACTTCCCACATGAAATGATGCACACTAGCTCTGAGCAAAATTCAGTTTCAAATTTGAATGAAAATTTAGAATTAAAGACAATAATTTTGAAAGTTTGGACATTTGATTTTTACCATTCTTTGCCTCCACTAAAGCTCATACATTACATTGTATAAGAAGTCTATACAATGTAATGTAATGTTTTAATTTTCAAAACTTCTAATGTGGAATATGAACATGAAAAAATTATTTTATATATTTATTCATAACCTTTTCAATAAGTCAATTTTAAAGACACACAGTAGGTGTGTTCATATTCATTAATTTCAAACATCACGTCAACACTCTCAAAGTTTTTTTGAAATATGAATTAAAATTATATATTAAGTGTACTAAAAATATTTTACTTTGAAAGAAAGAATTTACTTCTTTTGTAGAAATGTTAATTTCCTATTACTTCACTTTGTTCTTCCAGAACCTTTATCCTTTGTTTCTGAGGTTGAAGCTTCCTTAATATTTAGATAATTAATCAAATTATAGCTCAGCAAACTGAGTAGAAATACCCACCATCTTCTTAATAATTAGTATATATTTAAAGGATATTTAAGTGACCATTTGAGACTTTCTATTTCATAGAATTGATAGATTAAGGTATTACAATATATCAAATGAAATAATTAGTTCATTGTATCTTATAATTAGTGAATACATGTCTATTTCTTTTGTATTTGTCTTTTAAGGCAGAAAAAAATCTACAATATTTGGGGAAATGCCTACACATGCAACATAATTTGAGTGGTATTTATAATTCAGAATAAACATTTCAATAACCCTCACGATTCAGTTACCACACTAGTTTTCATTTTAGACCAGTTTCTTTGGTGGGATGAAAATGCCATTTTTTCATTTTTCATTTATTTACCTATCCATTCTGATATCTTTTATGAGTATATATTGAATATTTGTTAGCTTGCTGAAGTTTAATTAGTGAAAAAGAAATAATTTCTAACATTTCAACTTCATTTTGAAGATAATAAAAATGATTATTATAATTTATAATGTGTACTAGTTTTACAGATAAAAAGTGAATACCATATAACATTATTATTGTCTTAGATTATGGAGACAGGCTTCCATAGGAGGCTATCTAAGGATAACACTGAAAAACACATATATTTGGTTTATGAAGGGAGGAATTACTTATTTATTCATTTACTTAATTATTTACTTTGCCCTTTCCCAGGGAATAGCAGAACAATATGTATCTATAGAATATAGAGGAGCATGGAGCATACATAGTTCATCTGAGGAAGAAGAAGTGTGGTGCTCGTGGGAAATAGAAGAAGCCAAGTCCTTGTCACTGCAGTGTAGGGCTAGATTCAAAGTTAAGTAAAAAAAGTGATTTAGCGATTTCTTATCTTCTGTGGTGTTTGCAGCATGCATGGTACATAAGTTCATGTATGGTACATAAAATGACTTGCTCATAGTATATAACAGCATAATATTTTTTTGACGTAGGGTATCACCCTAGCCCAGACTGGCCTGGACCTCTTTTTGTATCTCCAGGGTAGCCTCAAAATTACAGAGGTCCTCCTAATTCAGCACCCTGAGTGCTGATATTAAAGATATGTATCACCATGCTCAGCTTAACATTATATCTTTTTGTATATATTTAGATTCTTTATATAATTTTGCAAACTATGAAATGAAATTTTTATGAAATCCTCAAAAGTTATAACAAATCTATCTTAAGCCAAAGATTATTTCTAATGCTTTATAGAAATGTGTGCTACTGAGCTGGAGAGATGGCTCAGAGGTTGAGGCACTTGCCTCCAGTGCCTAAGGAACCCAGTTCAATTCCCCAGGACCCACATAAACCAGACCCACAAGGTGGTGGCCCTGGTGCGCTCTCTCTCTCTCTCTCTCTCTCTCTCTCTCTCTCTCTCTCTCTCTCTCTTTCTCTCTCTCTCTGTTTAAAAATGAATAAATAGAATATTTTAAAAAAGAAATGTGTGTTACTATTTATATCAATGAATGTATTTATCAAGTATCTAATATGTACTAGTGATAAGAAAGTAATTAGGATTTATAAAGACAATTCATAAATAGAAATCATAAAGTCTGAAATCTGGTATTTAACAAAATGAAGACAATGCAAAAGAAATAAATAGGTAAGAATAAAAATGAACCAACTTTTTAAAAATAGATAATTTTAAGTGGAAGTTTTTAATTTGTTTTAAGCACCAGCAGCAACTCAAGAAAATTTAGAGACATTAGGCAAGAATCATGCTGTTTCAGTAGTAAGCTAATTGGAAATCAGAATTAAAAGTCTACAATCTGTACTCACTAAAATAAGAATGTGCTAGTTCGCCTTCAGATTCTATGAATCTCATGACCTGCTTCACTAAGAATTGGGATCAAAAAACAAATTATTCAGCTTACTGTGTTGTGTATGATTATTTTGTTTTATTTATTTCTTCAAGACTCAGAATAGTAAGTTTCTAATCCTCAATTCTATATTGAAGTACTTACATCTTCTCATTTCTATTTTATTCAGGAGCCAAATCTTTAGACAGGTTTTGAAACAAGTGAAACAGTATTTATGTGGCTCTTTCCAAAGAAATTCATGTATCCTCATGATCGGATACCTGGAGTTCAAACAAAAACAAAAGTATTTTTAACTTGGAGACAATATATGGAAGGTGATATATATATATATATATATATATATATATATATATATATATATATATATATATATATATATGTAATGAAGCAGTTTATTTTTAAACTCTATGTAGGATGAAAAATAGGGAAGAAGCTGTAGGTATTCCGATATTATACAAAATTGGCTCTCAAATATTCAATTTTGAAAATACATAATAAATTTCATCTCTTACACACCCAACGCATGGAAGAATATTGTTCATTCAAAACACGTTTAAAGTATGTCAACATGTAATGATAGAACTGTGTTTCTTAATGAAGCTTAATACACGTTCCCTGACACTACTGAATTTTGGTGATTCTTATCAGTATAAGAATGTAAGATTGCTACTCAAATTATTTTCAGCGGATTCTTAAACTTCTAATAATCAAAAATCCTGGGAAGGACTTAGCCTGCATGTCAGAAGAAACTGTGAAGATAGAATTGTACTGCTAATGCATTGTGAAGAGCAGATATTTTTGGAGTTAAGTGTAGCGAGAGAGATTAGTAAGAATTAAGCATAATGCATTAGGATTTAAGTTTTTATGGAAGTTCTGTGAATAACAGAAAAATTATGTATTTCAAAACTGCAGACAGTATTCCAAATGTAGTCCGGTTTATATACTTAATTATGGAATATTGTTCAAGTTTCTAGGTCCTTGGGGTAGGATTCCATATGCACAAAACTATAAGGCCATGTCAAAACAAATGAACATGAAAAAAATAACTCTCTTAGGTTATTAGGTCTAAAGATTTTTTAATCTCTTAATTGTTAAAACTGTTCCTCAATATGGGCAATATTATCTCTTATAATCTGTCAGTGTAAAACTCAGATTGTTCAAAATCACATGCTTTCCTTTGACATGGTAGAATTTCTTTCATCCAAACCAGTAGGACTTAAATTTTGTGAAGAAATTAGCAGTGAAATGTAAAATTCATACATGTGGATGTATAAGCTGGACAGGGTAGTTTCTAACCTCTTTGGTGTTTGGGTTCTGAATCTATTTCTATCAATCCCCACATGAAACATGTGACACAGTGGAAGGACATGAGATGCTCATTTTACTCATTGGTTTGATCACTGCAGTGATGCGATGATACTGCTGCCAAAGATTTCCAAATTTCAGGGCTTAATACCAAGGCACATCGTTCTATAGCAGGGCTCTAGTCAAAGCGACTTAGCTCCTGTACAGCTAGTTCATGAATTATTAACAACATTTCCCACGTTAACAGTAACAGAAAGGACTGTCAGGGTTTAGCTTCAATGTTTCTACTAGAGTATTTTCCTCTTGCCTCCCATCACTTAAGTTTTTGTATAATCTGAAGTATACTAAGGCTTTGTGTGTGCTGTAAATTTTGCTATATTGTGTTTTCTACTTCTGCCTTCTTTTAGTTTGAACTGGTTTCTAATAATAATAGTTTTTCTCTCTTTTAATTTCATTTGGTATTTTTCAGACAGTTTCTTTGCACTTACCACCCTAAGCTTTCACCAATTTTGTTTGATTTTATGACAATTTTACTTCAATAAAGACCAAAACTTTTCTCTCAAATATGTATTTGCTTTCCTTTCATTCTGCTATTGTAAATTGAACATTTATGTTATATAAAAATAACATTAGGGGATGGATAGGTGGCTTAGCTGTTAAAGGTGTTTGCTTGCAAAGCATTATGGATCAGGTTTAATTCCCTGGTGCCCATGTAAAGCCACATGAACAAAATTGCACATGCATCTAGAGTTTGTAGTGGCTGGAGGATGTTGTGTGTCCATAATCTCTCTCTCTCTCTCTCTCTCTCTCTCTCTCTCTCTCTCTCTCTCTCTCTCTCTCTCCCCTCTCTCTCTCTCTGTGATAAATAAATATTAAAAAAACATAAGGTTGTGATTAATTTATATACAGTTGTCATAAAGCCAATCAGAAAATAAAAATAGAGTTACAAAACAAAACAAAAACAAAATCATCAATACGAACTTTTATATTTACGTACATATTAACGGAATATCTCAGACTCATCATATCACTTAGGTTTATTGTCTACTGCTTTTTCATTTCAATACCGAACAGTTTCTTTAGTATCATTTTAGTTTAATCTCTAACAAACATCTTCAGATTTGAATCCTTAAAATTGTTCCAATTTTCCTTTAAATTTGAAGGAAAATTTTTCTAGATATATACCTGCTTGTTGTATTTTGTTTCGTTCTTATATACTTTAAACTCATCATCCATGACGTGTGGTTTCCATAATGTCTTATGAAGAATAAACTGTTAATCTTCCTTGAGACTCCTTATAAATGATGTTACTTCTCTCAATGCTTTCAGGGATCTCTATTTGTCTATGACTTTACAACTGGTTACTTGCAATATGTCTTGGTGCAGATCTCTGTACATTTAGTTCTACTGAATGACCATTTTGAGGGCACACCACCAGAGTTATGGAAACTAACCCTTGATATTGTTTACCCAGGAGTGGGGTTATTGCTTGTTATAGCAGATTTCTGGGGAAAAGAAAAATTAACCTTTAGTGTTACCTAAGAGTGATGTAAACTGTGGCTACAGTATAGCCTGATGGAACAGAAACTCACCCTTGGAAATATCCAAGATTGGGCTGTGCCTATAGGAGAGTCTCAGAGAAGGAAAGAACACTCACCTTTGGACTTGTCTATACCGAGGATAAACTCACTACATCTTCCATCACTACTGCTCTGATATTCTTTGCCTGTAGCTTCTGCTCACAGGCACTCATTGCTACTTTGAACTTAAACAGTAATCCTGACTCAAAGCAGCAAGGGGTCATCCAGCCTGAACTGGCTTGGGATGCATGCAGCATACAACAAACATTTTCAAATTGAACATTTAGGGAGAAAACCCTATTTAGCATCTTATACTTATGTATAATTGGATGTACATATGATTAAAATCAGATGCATCTAGGAAAGGAATATGCACACTAGAAAATACAGAGAACCTAAACCTGTCAATCAAGCCAGAGGCTCACCCAACTTACTGCCCCAGAAACTGATCCATCATCCTCTAGAAATCCTATTAAGGAGACTCAAGTCACTTCCTGAAAGTTCCCACCACACCAGCAAGAGGCCTGCTGTCACTTTGACAATGAACTCAAATCTTTCCTTTCCCTTTTGCTTTTAATATAATTTCTTTCTTCTTACCTGCATGTGTGCACCTGTCTTTGCTGCTTTGTATAAGATGCCAAGGATATGGAAATTCCCAGATGTCACTGGTAGCAACTCCCATTCTATAGCCAAGAACATTGAGATCTAGAGGTGATATATAGGTATTGAGGTCAAACAATTTAGAGAAGAGACCAGATAAATAAAAATTCTTCATTTTCACTAATTATAAATAAATTACCACCAAAACCATCACCCTGGGATACTTTAATGACACTACGTTTATTAATAAAAAAAAAAATTAGGAGTTACAATATGGAATTCGGTATACTCAGGAGTGTTTTCTTCCATGTCTCAAAGTTTTCCACTAATGAAGTTCAAAGTATTTTATTATGTAATCTTATATGCTATACTTAATTATTTTTATATTGGTTTAGAGCCAGAGGAAACAAGAAAATGCATTGTTAAATCAAACACAGACTTTTTGAGTCTTGTAATATCCCTAACATACATTGGTTAGAACTTATAGATTTCCCTTATGGTTTATTTTAATCAAGAGATATAACTTTAGTGCTCCATGAGGACTTACATGCATAGAATATTGCAATTTTAAGAGATAGAAGTCATCCTAATTATGTTATTTAATCATTGAATATACACTGATACTTATGGAAGAAAGCATTTGACAAAAGTGTGAATAATGCAATATTCAATAACTTTATATTGGAGCAAGGTGGATTTCAGAGAATGATTTTGAATAAAATCTGTTTGTATCATGAATCACTTTCATAGTTTTGTTACTCTTTTATTTTATGTTATCCTTGGCAAGATCACCTTAAATGTCCCTCTCCAGTAGCTAGCAAAATCAGATTTTTGTTTTATCCACTCTCTCATATAGAGCACACATAATCTATAAATTGAAATGTCATTCTCTTCTCATAGACAGCCTCTATTTTCTTTAAAACCTTCTTTGAAAGCAAATTTAAAATAACCCATTCTGCATGCAGGAGTGACTGATCTACATTGATCTGAGGCTATAAAGTACGGTGGTTTCCCATCTTCTACGTGTTTATCCAGTCCCATGCCTTTAATTGACCGAAAACATGCCAGATCCTCTGGCTCCCTTGTGTATGTGTTGATACTTTTTTACCCCTGAAGCTATTTATCTTCTCTGAGGTTTTTGCTGTACCACTGGTTCATTTGAAAAGAAACTGATTTATTTGTCCTGGGTTGCCTCAGAAGCATTTCTTGAATTCATAATAGAAAAGTCCCTCTGTATACTTGGATACCACCCTGAATTAAAGACAATCTGTAATTATAAATAACTCTTCCTTTTTTCTTAAATAACTGTCACATAAATTGAAAGGAGAGATCAGCCTTTTGAAAAAACTTATATGATGGTCATGGTACACAGAAATACCTAGATTCTCAATGTCCCAAGATATAACTGACTCATAGATTGTAGGGAGAAATATTCTAATTGCAACTCCTGGGAAATTTATATACATAAAAAACTCAGATAATTCAGTATCCTTGTCCATAATGATGGACACATTTTATTTCCTGTCCTGTCCAACCCACACATGTCCAAGGATAGCTATAACATAGCTCAACACAAAATTATAAACTGACTTAAAACATTGGGAAAGTGTTGTTTTTTCTTTTGGAATAAGCAACCCTTTCCCAATGTTTTAAGGTTATAGATGACAGTGTAATGACCCAATGGCCAAAATTTGAAGAAACAGAGGAAAAAATAAAACTGTAATCAGTTGAAATGATATCTACTCAAAAAATAAGCTCCACAATACTCTGTGAAATGTGACAAGGAGGATGACAGAATTAGTGATCTGTACATGGACACTTCCTAGATCACTAACGTGGGTTAGATGCACTGCCTTCCAAGCAATGGCCGAGTAGACTGCAAGGAAAAAGGGCAGAAGACATGAAGCCAGGGACAGAGAAAGGAGGGAGGTGGCAAAAGCCAAGAAATGCCAGGAGACCCCAAATAACTCAACCTCTTGAAGAGTCACCCCTTCCTCACCTTGACTTTGAATGTATGGCTTCCAAACTTTTATAGTGAAAGTATATTTCTATTATTTTAAAATGTCTAAAAATTGTTGGTAGATATAGAAATCTAATTCACAAGTTATTCATCTCAAAATAACAACAGTTCTTAACACAAGTGTATTGCTATTGATCCTTCTTAGTGACCATGATGTTATTGGGCATTGGAACTGATTTGAAAGGCATATCAGTAAGACAAAGTTTTGACTAAATTGGACCATTTTTCAGCAGTGTAAATAAGTTATTTCTTTAGTTTTTCATTCAAACATGACATAATAATATTGACTAAATACAGTTAACAACATGTAATTAGATATTATAGTTGATGTTGTTTTCAGTATGTTAATTTTTAAAATGATGTAGATATATATATATATATAATGAAATTAATTAGTACACCATACTTAATTCTATAGTACTTTGATTATTTGCTCTACTGCATTAATCCCTAGTTTTGCTTCCCAGAAACTATATTTTGCTGTTATGGTCTCTTCCAGGTGTCCCCCACAAACAAATATGTTCTGAACTCCATGGGCACGTATCCCCATGCACATGTGTGAAACTACAACCATTCCATAAAAAAATAAACAGAAAAAAACAAAAAAATAAATTATTTAAAATGAAAAAGAAAATTAAAAAAGAAAAGTCATCTGATAAAATGTAACAGTTCTTAATAAAAACACAAGACTCTAACATACAGAAGGAAGGTACTTTAACATGATATAGATCAAATATAATGAATCAACAATACTGAATTAGGAAAGGCTAAAAACTTTCAAAGACCTTAAGGAGGAAAACATAACTGGTTTTAGCACTTTAATCAGCACAGAAACATGTCATACCCAGATAAATTAGGTAAGAGAAAGAAAAAGAAAAGCCTATCTAAACTGAAAAATAAAAAGGGAAGTCGAATTGTCACAGTTTGTACAGACCACATAATCCTACAGAGAAACACCCAGACCCCATTAAAATTTATTGGCATTAAGAAACAAATGTAGCAATATAACAGGACATAAAACCAGAAGAATCACTTGTGTGGTCATGTGTCTATAGTGATTGTTATAAAATTATAGTAGCAATCCCATTATCAGTGGCTATGAAATGAATGAATGAATGTCACTTGGAATAAGAATTTATACAATGAAAACTATGAAGTGTTGATAAAATAAGAATAAAAACAAATTCAAAATAAAACTCATTCATGGACTAGAAAAAATACTCTTAAAATGTTTATATTGTTCAAAGTGAGATATAAATTCAATTAATCCTCATCAAAACATCAATGAATTTATGTAAGTAGGAAAACACTTCTTTTTTAAAATATTTTATTTATTTATTTGCAAGCAGAGAGATACAGAGAGAGAGAGAGAGAGAGAGAGAGAGAGAGAGAGAGAGAGAGAGAGAGAGAGAGAGAGAGAGTATGGGTGCACCAGGGCTTCCAGCCACTGCAAACAATCTCCAGACACATGTACCACCTTGTGCATCTGGTTTATGTGGGTACCAGGGAATTGAACCCGGGTCCTTAGGCACTGGAGGCAAGCGCCTTAACCACTTAGCCATCTCTCCAGCCCAGGAAAGCACTTCTAAGACTTGTACGGAGCTACTTGGTTAAAAGTATTTTATTCTTATTTTATTGTAATGGTTAATCCATAGTTATATGGATATATTTAGTATGAAGTGATTTTGTAATCTGTGACTACTATATTGAATAATTAAACCAAACAAGTTTACACATTCATCTCCATAAAATCTTAACATAGCTATAGTGGTATTAGTAGAACTTTATTCTTAGCAATGTTAAATTACATAGAAAACATATATATATACATATATATACAATTTTCATTAACCGCAAATAGATATAGAAACAATTCCTTCTGATATGCCATCAGCTTTCACCATTGCCCCCCATTCTTTGCTGTACTCTACATTTGATAATAACCAGTCTACTTTCTATATGTAAGAGTTTGTTTTATGAGTTTTATGATTCAGATATAGGAGAAAATAAGTCATATTAGTCTTTCTGTACCTGTTTTATACAGAATCTTGATCTTTGTTATATGTAATATTTAATAATTCAACGCATGATGTAACATAGTATTTCCTATTTTACTTCTAGATAAGCACTATGGCTTTATGTATATAATTTCTTCATCCATTCACGTGCAGATGACCTCAGATTGAAGTCATCATTTGGCTACTATGCACAGCCCTATAATGAATGTGGATGCTAGATATGTCTTTTACAAATTTATTTAATGAATTTTGAATTAATCCAGAAGTGCAATGGCTGGTGTTACCAATTTTGAGGCTTGAGGTACAGAATAATTGTAGAGAGGTGACAGAATCAATGAGAAGTGGGAGTCAGCAGAAGGTTTTTAGGTTACTGTGGTGACATTTCTCAAGTGTTTTCTTTTTTGTGAAATTATTCAGGTATCTGGCATATTTGCTGATTAGACAGTTTTTCTTGTTATTGAAATACTTACTCCATTATATTGTTTGGTTATTGACTCCTTATTAGATATAGTGCATGCACATATTCTTTTATCAATTCTTTCAAGTTGTGCAGTGTTTAAGTATCTTGACACTGTAAACTATTAAATATTTGGTAGAAACTTCCTTAACATAATATCTTTATTCTCTCTCTGCTTTTATTGCCTCCAATTTATGGATCACATAAAAATAATTTCTTCAACCTATGCCATGGAATTTTCTGTTTATATTTTCATGTCTTACAATTTCTGCTATGATCACTTCATCTGTAATCTATTTTAAATGAATTTTCATATACAGTCTGAGATCAGAAGGGTTTGATATCCTTTGTCGATGTATGGATATCAACTTTTTTCAATACCATGTGTTGAACATTATGAATTTTGGCATCAGTTTTTGAAAATCGGTGTACTGCATGGATATGACTGCATTGTTGGGCTTTCTTCCTACCCCTTAGTTAACTTGTTCAATGTTTTATCGATGTCATGGCATTTTAATTATTGAGGCTTTATGTTAGAATTAGACATCAATTAATATGATACTGTGTACTTAGTTGTTTCTTTCATACAATTAATTTGGATAGTCATGGTTTGGAATGCATAAAAGTAGTGTTTTTTCTATTTGTTTGGAAAATAATATTGGTATTTTGATTTAACTATATTAGTCTATAATTTGCTTATCCTATTACATCTAAAAATAGAATCTAGGTAATCCAGAATTGTGTATATTTGTTAACCTATACTGATCTCACTCTCTGATGAAGATTGTGTTTGTATTTTTCAGGATGCAGTGAGAGAGCTGTGGCCTGTATAACCCTACCAACCGACCGTAGCGATAGCTGAGATCCTGGCAAGAGAATAGCCACCCCTGACATACTGTGGAGGATCCTTATGGAACCTCACAAAGAATGATGGGATGAACAAGGGACCCACAGCCACAACCATTCAATCAACACAGGTTAAGCCAGTGAGACAGAAACCAACAATTTTCGACACAAAGACCCCTAAGCTCACAACATTAAAGCAGCCTTAATATTCACCCACCACGACTCAGGGAATTGAGTGGAAGAAGGGCGGAAAGATTGTGAGAGCCGTGGTGGGGGAGACTATCCAGAGGTACGGCCAGGAGAACCTGGCTGAATACTAGGCTATCCATGTTCCCCTGTAACAAGGACTGATCCAGACGACCCATGGAGGAGGTTATCCAGCCAAGTGGGCATGGGGAAGAGGGGTATTGGGGAACTGGGGATAACAACTCATTGTTTGCCACTAAATAATGTAACTCATTATGGACAATAATAAATAGATAGATGATAGATAGATAGATAGATAGATAGATAGATAGATAGATAGATAGATAGAAAGATAGATAAAAAGATATTAATTCCATTCTATGAGATAAGATGTAATTCCATCAGTTTGTGCTTTCTTTAATCTATATCATCAGAATAATATGGTTTTTGTGTCTTTGGTTGAATTTTTTCCTAAGTATTTTTTTTTATTTTATCTTATTTTTCAACTACTATATATGTGATTGTTATGACGTTTCTTAATTCAGTGTTAGTATACAGAAATAAAACTACATATTAATTTCATATTTTGCACATTTACTGTATTCATTCATTAGTTCTAGCAATTTTGGATAAATATTAGTATTTTCTACATATATTGCCATTTTACTAGAAAATTCTAATATTTTCACTTCTAACCTGTGATGGCCTTGATCTCTTCCTCCTGCCTAGTTGCTTGAAGAACTTCCTGTGCTATTTTGAATCTATGCTAAAAGAGGAAATGCTTTCAATGTTTCTTCTTTTGAATATTTAGAATTCAAAATTCTAAAATTCTAAATAAAGAATTTTGAATATTCTTGGTTTTAAAAGAGGTTTATATCCAAAAAGTCTATTATATGTTAGAATTATCAAAAGCAGAAAACACTTTTAAACTACTATGCATCCCTGTTAGAGCACAGACAGTTTTGAGTGTTCATGTTTGCCTGGAGGTGGCTTAGCTGCCCAGGACTTGTATGTAGTTTATTGCAACAGCCCAGTATCATGTGGAGAATCATACCCTAAGCTAGTAACCCAGGAAAAGATGGAAAGTCAAAATTTACTATAAACTATCTTAAAAATAAACAAAATAAAACATTCTTACATTACAAAAGTTGTAAAATCACAATTGGAAGAATAGTAATTTGAGAACCATAATGTTTATACTTTGGGAGTACAGATACATTCTGTTACTTATATGCATTCTGTACCTAATTTCTTGAGAGTTTTACTGGCAAAACAGGTGAGTTTTGTTAAAAGCGTTTCCTTCATTTGTTAATATGATATATAATACACATTATCTTTATGTTTTGTATCATCCTGCATCACATGATTCTTTAAATGTGCTGTTGAAACAACTTTGCTATCATTTCATTAGTAGATGGTTCTTCTTGTAATTTGTTGTTGTTTTTTTTTAATTTTTGGCTTTGATAGCATGGTTATGCTTAATTCATAAAAATTTGGAACTATTCATCACTATTCAGATTTTTAAGATTTTATGAAATATATGCAATAGTTTTCTTCTAGTAATATAGTTTGAGATAGCCGTTTGTTTATTTGTGATCATACATTTTTGAGGGGTTTATATGTATGAGTGTACAGATGTTTGTGTGTGGATGACTGTGCACACATATCTGGGTATATTTGGAAGCCAGAAGTGATTTGGAGTATCTCACTCAGCCACCCTTCCTCTTATTTATTTATTTATTTATTTATTTATTTATTTATTTATTTATTATTTGAGGTGGAGTCTCTGATTGCACCCAGTTCTGGGATTGCAAGAACACCTGGCATTTTATGTGTGCATGGGATAACCAAGTTGTTGTCTTCATACGAGCCCAGCTAGCCTTTCATTTTATATGGCATTGGGTAACCAACCTGGGTTATTGTTGCTAGCACAGCAAGCCTTTTACACACTGAGCATTGTTTTTTGACATAAACAATGGATGCCCTTCATGTTGTACCAGACCTTCATCACATTCTCCTTTAGTAACTTAGCTGCTGACTCCTGAGCCTACCTACTGCATGCATGAGATAGAGGATAGCAGACCTTCAAAGCTCTCGACCACCCTTGTCAAAGATCGTATTACATAAATGTTACAGGGCTAGCACCCGAGTGTCTTATCAATTAAGAAAAAACTGTTGTCAGTACATCTGGAATAACATTTTGCGTATGTAAAAATAGCAGAAAAGGCGTTTAAAGGAAGGCATCATAGATGAGTGAAAAAAGACATGTCCAAAACATGAGGTTATTAAATAAAGGTCCCAGTATTAGGGCAGTGGGCTACCTTCCTGTCAGTTTTTGGCCAAGCAGAACTCTGAAGCCCCCACCACCCTAAAATAAAAGTTATTGCTACTGTTGCTGACTGCATTGCATATCTAGATGGTAAGGCACTATTGTTGAAGATCCTGCAAACTTTGGCTTCAGGTCATAAAGAAATCAGCCTGGGACTAAGCTGGCAGCTCCCTCCTTGCTGGCCGGCTTTCAAGGTGCTGGAAGGCACCATGTGGGCTGCTGTGTGATAATAGTCCCTAACAGCGCTGCTTCTCTATGGACCCTACTATAGTGCCAACATGTCTGGCCAGATGTACTTTTTGGTACAATAATGGCACAGACCGTTGTGGCTCTAACCAACTTTCTAATTTTATTTAAGGCCCTCTCCAGAGGAAGGAGTTCATGTAAGTAAACATTGTCGAAATCCTGTGGTGCGGGATATCATGTGGCCTATTGGGGAAGCAACTGGTATTTTGTTGAGTGAATATGATGTGTCTTTCAAATGACCTTCTCGTTTCACTTTTGCATCAGCATCAATAAGCCATGGGAGGAAACTGCCTTTTTTTTTTTTTTTGCAATGGGAAGTGCAGTGAAGAGATTCAAATAATTCAGTTCCTGAAACTAAGTGATTAATTCTGTGGCATAAAGGACACCTATCTAACCCTCTCCAATGCTCAGGGAATATTGGGGAAGAGGCGGTGGAAAGACTGCAAGAGAGGATGGAAGGGTGGGTATAGGATAGCAAGTTCCTCCAAATTAAATCATGAAGTGACACATTCCTCATAGGATGGAGGAAAGTGGATCACAAGAGTCAAAAGGTAAGAAACTCTTGTAAAGCTGACAGTTACAAGATACATGTCTTTCTCAAGGCTATAGGGAAAAAAAAAACAAAAACATGTCATGGAAAGAGTCTCCTACTGGCTCCTGGCAAGCAGCCTGGGAAAGTGCAGTGGGCTTCAGAGGTGTAACTTCCATGACTCTTACCCCTGGCTGGAGGGCACTTTGGTTATGCAATTGCCTTTCATCATCTATAATCCTATAAGTAACTCCTCAGCCATGATCTGTAAATCCAATAAATTCATGGGTTCACTAAATTGGACTTTTGATTACTTAAGTTTGTTAGTGTCCTATCTGGGATTGAATGAGTGTTTGATTCTCCCCAGATGATGATGGTGTGTGTGTGTGTATATGTGTGTGTGTGTGTGTGTGTGTGTGTGTGTGTGTGTGTATGTGTCACGCGTGCATATGTGTGTGTGTGTAAAATGAAACTTCAAACGGGGACTATGAGATAGGGTAAAAGGTGGTTTTAGTGAATAGAGTACAAGTGGAGAGGCACTGGTAGAAAGAAAAATTAAGAGGACCAATAAGTTATATGTAATAATACCATAGAAACATTATTTCTATAAGTCAAATTACATTTACAAATGAGGCTTTATTCAAATCCATGGTACAGTCTTTTGACAATCTTTTTCTGTATTCCTTAAATCAAATGAATGAGCACACGACAGATTATAAATGGTTTTGTAGAATCTCCTAAGTTTTGTACAATTAATAACTTTTTTATTAATTGCAAGTAAGGTGAGTTTTGAACTTACATGACAGTGATTCTCACATACCTTGTGTCAGACACAAAAGTTGTCCATAAATCATGCTATCAACAAATTAAAATTGATTTTTAAAACTTCTCACCTTTTTAATATATGTTTTTGATAGCTGAATGATTTTTATGTGAGACTTTCTTCTTTAGACTAAAAGTTTGAAGAATTTGGGGCTCAATATATCTTTAATATATCTTTGCTTGGTTGAAAAAAGCATTTGGTTTGCTTGAAAGAACATTTTGATGACAAAATCTTCAATAATTGATTATAGTAGGTATAAAAATTCTAGAAGTCTAAATTTTCCCAAATAAGAACTTAATAGAATAGTACCCACTTATCCAAAGTTGTCATTATTTCTAATTGGATTAATGAAAGTGCGAAAATAAATTATAGCTGGGCATACTAGTGTATGCCTGTATCCACAGCAATCAGGATACTAACAGAAGAATCAAGAGTTCAAGGTGAGAATAAGTTCAAGGTGAGAGTTCATAGTGAGATACTGTCTCAAAAAATAGATGAATAAATAAAAATAACATACTGTGAAATAGTTTTGTTAAACTGCTTTTTAATCTAATGGATTTCATAAAGACATTCTCAAAGAATTTTTAATCTTTTTATGTGTTTATACTATGGGGTACAAAATGATTTTTTCCATAAACGTTTACATTGTGGAAAGATTAAATCAGGCTAATTTACATACCCATCTTCTCACACACTTATTTTTGTGCCTTGAGCATTTACAAAACTTATTTTCTAGCTATTTTAAGTTATACATTATCATTAACTATAGTCACATGCTGTGCAATAGATGTCTAAAACTAATTTATCCTGTCCAAATGAAACTTTGCAACCTTTTAAGAATAGCATGCAATTCCAAATCACATTTCCCCTCCTAGTCTCTAGTGAACACCAATCCTATTTTATACTTCTGTTAGCTTGACATTTTAGATTCCTCGTATAAGTGTGTGCTTCAGTCTGGATACAAAGTGTTCCCTGGAAAAGGTTTATGTGTTGATAAAGGCTGGGCCTCAGTTGATAGAACCCATCATTGGGAAGAGATTGGATAATAATGGTTTTATAATAAACAATGGGTCACATGCATTGTTGGACTCATATCTTGAAGGTATTACTTGGAGGTGACATAGACCTTTGAGGGTGGTAACTAGATGGAGAAAGTGTAAAAAGCAGTGTTTGGCCTTGAGGTCTGAATGTTGTCTCAGGCTCCACTCTGGCTTGCTCTCCCTTTTTCTGGATGTCATGATGTGAGTAGATGCCCCAACCACATACTTTGGCTTAAATAATATGGTTCCTCACCCCTGGACCAGAAGCAATAGAACAAGCTGAACAGGGGAAAACCTCTTAAAATAAGAGACAAAATAAAGCCTTCCTCATTTAAGTCATTTTTCTAGTATTTGTCACAGTAATAAAAACTGACTAATCCAGAACAGGGTTCCCTTGCTGTAGCTCAGGTTCACCCGTGTGGTTGCACATCACTTTCCTTCTTTTTAGAACTATTTATTATCCTGTGGAATATACAAACCACATTTTCTTTATCCATTCCTGTTGATCGATAATTAAATGGCTTCATATGTTCATTTAAATAATAAACAGAATTTTAGTTTCTTTGTGTGCATACCTAAAAGTGGGATTGCTATATGAATTGGTCCTCTGGTCTTAATATTTATAACCTCTAAAACTGATGTTGAAATTCAATTTCTGTTGTGGGAGATTTAAGAGGTGAGCCTTTTAAGGGGTGAGTAGGCCCTTATGAGTGGGATTAGTGACTAAAAAATAGACTTTCAGGATTTCTCTTCCCCTCCTCTTTCCTTTCTTTTATCTCTTATTTCCAGGTAATTATGTGATTCTTTGACTCCTATACAATATTTGGAACAGCATACCTCTCTTCTCCAGATACAATATTATAGAAATCAACATGAAATAAAAAAAAAAAACTTATGCACTCCAAACTACTGGTACATTGAATTTAGTATGAATAATAAATTTGTGTTCTATAGAAACTCTCAAACTGCCTAGTACATGGCAGTATCTTATAGCAGCATCCAGTGACTTAAGTCCATTTCCATTTTATTTTTATGCCTTTCAAGAAATTTCCATGCTCTCTAGCAGCTATATTAATTTATATTTATAGCAACACTGTATAATGATTCTATTTTATCTACATCCAGTCAACATCTATCTTTATCAATTTAAAAATAGCTTTGTGGGGTGGCGAGATTGCCCAGTGGTTAAGGAGTTGCCTGCAAAGCCTAATGATTCAGGTTCATTTTCTCAATTTCCACATAAACCAGATGCACAAAGTGGCACATATATCTGGAGTACATTTGCAATGCCAGGAGGCCCTTGTAACCCATTCTCTCTCTCTCTCTCTCTCTCTCTCTCTCTCTCTCTCTCTCTCTTTCTCTCTCTCTTCCAATCTGCTTGCAAAATTTATTTAATTTATAAATAATATAAAATTATTTTTCTTCAATCAGATGATTTATTTTCACTGCTAAATTTTGAGTGATTTACAGAAGTTGGATATTAGGTCTTTTCTGAAATACGGGTCATAAAATTTACTCTCAGTGTAAAGATTATATCTTCAATCTATTGTTCACTTCACAAAATATTTCAACTTGATGTGACACCATTTACTTATTCATTTTTTGCTTGTGCTGTTAGAGTAATATACAAAAAATCATTCTACATAGCAATGCACTGGAACATCCCTCAGTGTTTTACTAATCTACTTTTATAGTCTGTGATCATAAATGTGAATGCTTAATCCATGATGAATTCTTTGTCTATTGAATGATACAAAGGTCCAACTTCATTACCTGGAAAGTAGATTTTGGCTCCTTCAACTGAAAAGGTGGTGTATATTAGAACATACTGTCACAGGACAGGTGACAGGAAAGTGAAAAGCATGTATAAGACTTGGATGGATGTTTCAGAATCATACACCACTCATTGCACAAAGAAAGACATTTAAACCAATAGTGTTGGCAAAATTACAAAAACAAGGGCTGCAATTGCCATGAGGTTTTTTTTTTTTTGTCTGACGTTAAGAAAGTTTGTGCATATGTACACCAATACCTATGTTTTTCTCTATTATGTAACTAATAGTGAGATTATAACACTAGTTAACCATTGTTGTATTTGTTTGATTTATTAAATATTAGAGATTAAGCATTTCTCAAGGGACCTTTCCTTGTGTTGGGGGAGATGATGCATTTGCAGTTGTATGTGGGATAGTTTTATCATGTTAGGTAGAATTATGATCTTGTTAATGTCTTCAATTGTAAGTTAAGTATGATGTAAGGAGATATGGTTTGATGTCAAGTTGACAAGGGCTGGACTTGTGATGGTTAGGTTTTGTTTTCAACTTGTCACC
>PVHP010016633.1:0-35590 GCA_004024765.1 Zapus hudsonius
CACATGAGAAATATATCACTCTCGGGCTAGAGAGATGGCTCAGCGGTTAAGGCACTTGCCTTCAGTGCCTAAGGCCCCTGGTTCAATTCCCCAGGACCCACATATGCCAGACCCACAAGGTGGTGGTCCTGGTGCGCTCGCGCTCTCTCTCTCTCTCTCTCTCTCTCTCTCTCTCTCTCTCTCTCTCTCTCTCTCTCTCCCTCTCTGCTTGCAAAAAAATAACTTTTTAAAAAAGTGATTTCCATTTTTTCATATTCTCTCCTTCAGTGTGCTCAAGGTCTATCCATGTTGTAACAAATAGCAGGGTCTTTTCCTTTCTAAAGGCTGAATTATACTGGATGTGGTTTGATTCCCAAAGATTCATGTATTAGAAGCTGGGTCTCATGTGGGGGTATTAAGAAGTATTAAGAGGTGGGGCCTAGAGACTGGGGAGATGCCTCAGTGCTTTATGCACTTGCTTGCAAATCTGCTGACCCAAGTTCGATCCTCCTTAGCACTCACAAAATGGTACATGCATTTATAGCAATGGGAAGCAGAGCCAGCAGAATCCAGCAGCTCACAGCAGCAACAGCAAGAGAGAACCTATCTCAAAAGAAGGTCAAAGGAGAGGAGAGGATGTCCTCTTGACCTCCATACCTGTGCCCACATGCACATGTGCATAGACACATAAATGAAGATAATAAAAAAAATTTCAAAAGATTGGATCTAGTGAGGGGCAATGAGGACACTGGCCTCAGAAGGAACAGATACAGTTTTCATAGGACCATGCTTAGGTCTTATAAAAGAGTTGTTATAAAAAAAAAAAAAAAAAACGGTCTGAGGGCTGGAGAGATGGCTTAGCAGTTTGCAATGCCTGACAGCCTGGGTTCAATTCCCCAGCACCCACATAAAGCTAGATGCACAAAGTGGTACATGCATCTGGAGTTCATTTGCACTGGCTGGAGGGCAGTGTGCCCATACTCTCTCTATCATCTATCTATCTATCTATCTATCTATCTATCTATCTATCTATATCTATCTATCATCTATCTATCATCTATCTATCATCTATCTATTATCTATCATCTGTCTATCTATCTATATCTCTCCTTTCTCTCTGAATGAATAAATTATTTTTAAAAAAGCAAGTCTGGCTCCTCCCCATCTCACTGTGGCTTCCACTTTCACTATTTAATGTCTCATACATGCTTATGACATGATGCCATCCATATGTTGTGATATAGTTAGGCGACCTTTTAGGATTGGCCCATGATGTTTTGGCTTTCAGCCTCCAAAATTGTAAATGAAATAAGTGTATTTGCTTTATAAAGTACTCAGCCACAGGTAAAATTTATGACGATAACAGAAAACAGACTAAAACAGACACATCATGGTACAATGAACATGAAAGTTAATATGTCTTTAAGAGGTGATGATTTTATTTCCTTTGTTTATATAGCAAGAGGAGGGATTACCAGATTAATATGGTATGGGATGGCTAATCTTGATTGTCCACTTGAATACATTGAGAGAGCCCTAAGAGGTTATTAAAGCACACTTATGGGTGGATCCCTAAGGGCAATTCAAGATGATTAGATCATCACTTCTCTCACCTGACCAATGGATTTTTTAATAGACTATTGAGAAGTGGTGGAACTGGGAAAATTGGAGCCTAGTTGGAGGAAGTGGATAAACTCAAGCATGTTAATGCACTGAGCAATCTCCTCAGCCTTTTGAGTTAATTTTTGTATATGGTATAAGATAAAATTCCAAATTTTATTCTTGTACACATTACCATTTTTCCCATAACCAATTATTGGAAAGACTATCCTTTCCTCATTTTATCTTTGTGAAGCCTTTGTTAAAAATTAGTTACCATATGCATTTAGATTTACTTCTGGCCTCTCATTTGAATTCTCCTAGGCTTCTACATCTTATTTCTACAATATTTCTTTTATATTAAGTATATCCAAGTATGTATGCATTTTTCCATCTTGAAAAGTAATTTGTAATTTAAAAATATCAACAGCAGGGACTAAAGAGATTTCTCAGTGGTTGAGACATGAGCCTGCAAAGACTGAGAACCCAGGTCAGAGTCCCCAGTACCCACATAAAGCCTAATGCACAAAGTGGTGCATGCACCTGCACTTCATTTAAAGCAGCTGGATGCCCTCCCTGGCATACTCATTCTGTCTCTCTTCTTTCTATCTCTCTCTCTGCTTGCAAATAAATAAGAAAATTTTAAAAAATCAACAGCAAAAAGGAGAAAGCTCCCACCCTTTCATCCAACCTACTGGAAATCAATAATGGACCTTGAGGAAGGAGTTCAAGCCACTGTGCTCTACCCAAGGCATCCCTATTCTCTGTTTTGGAGGGGTGGGGATATAGGGGAAGGCTTGATTCTTGAGATAGTGAATTCAAAATAGCATTCTCCGTTAAGTATCCCAAGGGAATTACTTCTAGGATCCTCAAGGATATCAAAATCATGAATGTCCAAATCCCTTATATAAGATGGCATAGTATTTCCATATATCCAATGAACAACTGCCCATATACTTTATAGCATATCTAGGTTATCTATATTACTTAATACAATGTAAAGAATTTGTAGAAAGATTTGTTATGTTATATTATTTAGGGAATAATAACAGAAGGTTTGTACACATTGAGTATAAGTGCAATTTTTCAAAAAAATTCTATAATTTGTAGAATCGACACTGTCATATTCTAAAGCAAAAAATCTATCAGTGGAGGCCAACAGAAATTCAGTAAAATGAAAATGTGAATCACATAAACCTAAAGGAAATATAAACCTTAATCCACATCCTTTTCTAACAAATTCACCCAGATAATGTATACATACAAAAATTTTAGAAGAAAATCAGACAACATTGAATAAAGAGATTGAATTAATAAAGTACCCTTTGTAAGCTATTCTTTGGTTCATCTCCAATTTCCACAGTAAATTCACAGCATTTGCATTCATAACCCATAACCCTGTGGTGAAGACCAGTGACATCACTGAGGAGGGCCGTGAGTGGAGTGGGAGCAGGGAGGAGGGGTTATAATAGGAAATATGAGGGGAATAAAACCAAAGTTCCAAATTAATAAAAAATAATAAAAGTCACAGTGTTAATTCCAGAAAAAAAAAATCTTGTGAGAGAAAGGTTATGTGAGGTTGTACCAGTATCTCAAAGGCCATAGTTTCCTTCATCAGGAAAAGAATGGAACTTGGCTCAGGAAAAAAAAAATAAGGAGGAGGAGGAAAGTAGAACTTGAGTTAAAAGGACCGTTTTCAGACTGTCACTTGCCAATATGAGATTTCAGGCCATAGGTTTGCACTAGAAAGTGAATTGTCCCCTCCCTGAAAAGACAATTGATAATGTCTGGTAACATTTTTGGTATTCTTGTAATCTACAGGGTAGATGCAGGGATTCTGCTAAACACCCTCCAATCTACAGGCTGGACCTCACCAATACACAGGCTAGCTCTCATAGCAAAGAAGCATCTAGCCTGAAATGTCAATTATATGTCAATTACACTGGCTTCTAGTGAGTCAATGTAAATCATTCTATCCTTGGCTTACCTGCCTGGAAAATAGAATCTATGTGGCTCATGAACACATAAATGATGTAAGCTACTTAATTTTAGGCAAATGATGTATGTTACTCTATGATCCCATTGTTATTATTTCAAGTCTATCAACAAATGACTGAGAGCTGTTCATTTTTAGCTTCAGACGTTAACTTCGACTTTTAGAAATTCAAATTAATTTAGAAGTGAGCCATAGGAGGCTTTCTCCTATAGTGGAGGTAGTACTTAAAGCAAAGAACAATAGAGAGCAGAGATCAGGCTCCCATGTAAGAGTGCTTGGGATTTAAATGTTGCCACTGCATTACCTGTGATCATGGCAACTTTCTGAACTGGGTACTAATAACATCTACTTCACAGGATTGTGAGAATACAATGAGTCAGCTAATATAGCCACCTTATATAACACTTGCTATATAGTAGGCACTCATTAATTATTGTGTACTATGATTTTAATTCAATAAATACACAAATTATGGCAGGACACAGAACAGTGTAAACTAATCCAGTGGAGGAGAGAAGTGTCCTGGAAAAAGCAGTAGGTAGGTACATATTAAAAACAGATAGGCTCTAGAAGTCTGCAAACTAGAGAGAGGGACATCAAAAAAAAAAGTGATTAAGAGCTAAAAAAAAAAAAAAAAGCCAAGCTGGGCATGGTGGCGCACGCCTTTAATCCCAGCACTCGGGAGGCAGAGGTAGGAGGATTGCTATGAGTTCAAGGCCACCCTGATTAAGGGCTGGAGAAATGACTCAGCAGTTAAGGTGCTTGCCTGCCAAGTCTACCAACTTGGGTTCAATTCCCCAGTACCCACATAAAGCCAGATGCAGAGTTCCTTTACAGCCCCTGGGAGGTCCTAAAATGCCCACTCATGCTCTCTCCTCAATCTCTCCACTTGAAAAATCAATAAATATTTTTTAAAGAAGCGATTAAAGACCAGGTAGAGCAGGGTAGTAATTGTAGTTATGATGGAGGGGTATCCAGCAGGACAGAGTGACAACTACGAGAAAAAGAAACTAGGAGTTGACAGTACTTGAACAAGGTGCTCTGGAATTCCACTGTTCTTATCCATAAAATAGAGAAAATAGCACCCATCTAACAGACAAGGATTCCAAAAACTTGATTTGGAAACACATAGCACACAGTACATAAGCAATGGAAATTCTCACTGTAGTACTTGTTATTAGCAACAACAGGCCTGGAAGAGGTCACAGATGACAGGTCGCTCATGAGACTCGATATCAGGAAAAGTCTTGCCTTCATGGCAGAGTCTTAAATGTGAAGTCTGTCTTCTGTCTCCTACTCAATGCTGCACCTCCCCCTCCACCACTATACTGTTCTAAATGAATGGCTGGAGGATGTTTCCTTTCCAAAGGTCAAGGTGAGCCCACCCACAGTGTCAGCAGTCTTCTCCCAATGTCAGCAGTAAGTAGAATTTTAAAACAGACTGTTTCCTTCGTTCTACTCACCCTGAAAATTGCCCATATTTGTCGTGTAACGGTGGTATCCCACCTCTTTTTATCAAAATAGAAAGTTCAGTGTATATAACTGAATGAATAAGCTTGCTATTGCTCCGGATGTTGGGGATTTAACAGCATCACTTCCCAAGAGAACCAAATGGTCTACATTAGCCTAGTTAGGAAAAGAACAGACACAGCCAGACCTAAATGGTGCAACTCCTCTAATTCCTCTGATAGCCTATAGGCTAGCTGTAGCTATTTGATTTCTTTAAAAGGCATTTATTACACCGAGTTGATAAACATACAGACACAGCTTCTAATTGTTCAGGCCAAAAACCAGTACCTCTTAAAAGCAGCATAGGTGAGGACAAAATAACCACGAGAAAAAGTGGTGGGAGAAAGCATCCAAAATAACAGTTGTTCCCTCAAGCCAAATAGAGGTCTGAGTGGTAGCAGAACATGTCAGCAATCAGGACTCAACTGGACATTATTAAATCTGAGAATCCTGTGTTTAGTGTTGTTAAAATAACCGAGACTACTTATTTGAGTCCATTAAATAATCATAAATTTAAATCCATTTCTTCAGACTAAGATTTTTCATAGAACCAAATTAGAGTTGAATGGAATTTTAGAGATTAGCTAGCCCTGTGATTATTAACTGTTTGGGGAGCATACTCCTTTATGAATCACATTTAATCTATGTACCCTCTCTCCAGAAAAAATAAATGCCACAAATACAAAAAAACAAGGATTTACTGAAACTGGCCCATGGACTCCAATTAACCTCGTGTGGCAGTTCACTCATACCTTTAGACAAAGAAAACTGCACCACAGAAATTGAGTTTTGCTCAAATTCCCTGTAAGAACACATTCCTATTATTTTAAAATGCTACATAAGTGCTCATAGAGTGCTGTTTGCTTTAATGTGCAATTTTATGCACACAGCTTCATATTCTTACAACTAATATTCATTGGACATGTAGTCATTCTGTTTTAGAGATGTGAAATCTAAGGTTTAGAGAAATAAAATTCCACAAACTTCTACAGAAGGATGGAGAGATGGCTCAGTGGTTCAAGCCACTTTCTTGCAAAGCCTGACAGCCCTTGTTTGATTTCCCAGTACCCAAATAAAGCCAGATGCACAGGACAGAACATGCATCTGGAATGGCAGGAGGCTTGGTGCACCTATTCTTTCTCTCTCTCTCTCTCTCTCTCTCTCTCTCTCTCTCTCTCTCTCTCTCTCTCCTTGCAAATAAATAAATAATTAATAAAATATTAAAAACTGAAGGGGCAGAGAAAGACATCTGAATTCCAAGCAGACCCTCGAGTTGCTTTCAGTATAAAGTGGATGAGCAGCCCACAACCATGCATTCTCTCTAGCTTGGCAAGAGCTAGTAAAGAAGAAGTGAGCGTGGAGGTGGAGGAAAGATAGCTAGGGTAGAATGGAAGTTACAAGGAGACCTAGCTTAACCTACAGATTAGGAAAAGGACACCACACCCCCTAAGGTGTTCAGACAGCTTGTCTCAGTTCACAGAGCTAGGAAATGATAATAATGAAAGTGGAAGCTGTGAGTTATATGGCTTTAAATCTCCCTGTGATGAGCACCCCTTGGCACTTGCAACTAGAAGGGACTGAAAAATCACTCCTTGGGGTACAGCCTTAGTCACATCAGAAATAGAAAACACCAAGTTTTTTCATTTTTAATTGTCAGGGGTGAAAGCTTTTGGGGGCCTTTGGAGGCACACCCTGGCTTAATCTCACTCAGGACGGCACCTGACAGCTTGCCAGGAGGGGCTTAGCTTAATGAGTTTCAGGAGGTGATCTCGACTGGCTGTTATGCACAGGTTCTTACCATTAGCCCTCTGATTGGCCAGGAAGCTCTATATATACTGCCTCGTTCCCCACAATAAAAGGCACACCTTCATCAACCCACAAGCGGTGTGTGTATCTGTATGATCACTGCCCCCGTGAGTGACGGGAAGTGATATTTAATAAATGTTACTTCTCGTTAGTATATGCTCAATACATCCCAATTTGCTTTAGCATATGAACGTGAATTAGCCATGACTCAAACATGAGGTAATTGAGTAGGTAAACCTGAATTGATTCCTTCCTACTGGTGAACATGTTACTATACTAAAATGCTCTCCCTCCACACTTCACAATTTTCTAATCTGGCTTCCTTTGTGTTTTGCTGTGGTCCTAGGTATTTATCTCTTTTCTTTCCAGTTGTGCTGGTAATCAGAGCCTCTGAATGGCTCAGTAGAAAAAAAAGAAGACAAAAGTGATGTTTAGCGAGGTCATACAACTTTCTTGTAAGTACAAAGGCGCATTTCTACGACAAATTCACTATTTGTATTAAAGAAGTCTGGGAAAAGTAGTAAGTTTGTGCTGGGGGTTGGAAATAGCTACATGGACTAAAAACAGAACTGTATCAGATAGCTATTTTTAAAATGTCTTTTTCTTATCTACTCTCACTGACCACCCACTGCCAGCCCACCACTTCACCCTACCTCCAAAACTGCCCTAGCAGTTTTGAAGCAAGATTAATTATTTCCCTTTTCTAAGTTTCTGGATTTATATTTTTAGCATTTCTACATAATATTTGCCGTGCTCGTGTATTTCAAAATTGTCCATTTTTCATATGAATGTGATTTTAAAATATAATTTTATTTCTTTGTGTGCATTGAGAGAGAGAGAGAGAGAGAGAGAAAGATGGGGGAGGAATGGGGTACATCAGGGCCTCTTGCCACTTCAAATGAATTCCAGATACATGTGCCACATTGTGTATCTAGCTTTACATGAATGCTGGGGAATCAAACCCAGGCCAACAGGCTTTGTACACAAGTGCCTTTAACTGCTGAATCATTCTCACCCACCTTAATATGATTTTTTGAATTATATTGGATCCTTTAAAAGTTTATGACCCTCAGAGAACAAGATTTTCTGTGGTAATGTATAGAGGTATCATGTAAAGCAAAGGGGAATTCTTGTTTACAACTGAATTTCGCTTTTCAGGAAAACCTAACTTTTAAAGTCAGATCTACTTACAGAACACCTAATTATGAACAACAAATAGAATGATAATGACAAAACCACACATTTGTATGACTGATGCAGGATTGTCTTATTTGAGTCTCCTAAAATGAAATTTAGGCAAGTGTAGGATTCTTTCCATTTTATAGATTATGAGAATGAGGCTCACACAAGTTAAGAGGTTCACTCAAGGTCACACTGTTTGCACATGACAAAAGCAGGACAAGAAATCAAAGGTAAAAGTTTTCCACACATGTTTAAACCCCTAGGATAAAAAAATAATCACAGCTATCTCACCTTACCTTAAAAGAGCTAACAACCTGGCTGGTGAAAAATGAAAAAAGCCTTAAAGGAAAGCAGAATGAAAATCTGACAGACAATCACTGATCTTTTATCTTCTAGACTTCAAGCTGAGTCAAGTTCTTCAAAGAAAACCCAATAAAGCCCAGACATTTTCATCATAACAAAATAAATAATTCAGTGAGGCTTTAGAGGACTCCTGCAGCATGATTGGCTACTTGATATATTTGTGACTTGGCAGTCACTAAACTAATTAAAGCTAACCTGATTGACGCGGTGATGTCAAAAGGAGCCTTTGACACTGGCGGTCATGAATGGAAAATGTAAATAATGATACATAACCTGGAGCTTCCAGGTTTACTCCTAATAGAGAAGTTAGCACTTTCAAAAGTCAAACATCTGATAGGCTAAAACTTATAGCATGTGGTCTATCTGGCACTAAAGAAACTGTTGAGATTCATTCATCACGCCTCTCTCCCTAGAAAGATATCCTCAGAGCCTCGGGTTCTTTTCAGCCAGACAGACAGGTTTGATTTTTAAAAGCTTAGACTCTTTGAGGTACAAGGTTCTGTAGAAATGGTGTACTCTAACACCACATTTTATAGATGAGAACACTAAAGATTAGAGAAATGACATTAATTGCCAAAGGTTATCCAATGAGTCATGATGGAATCAGAGACATAAGCCATATCTTCTTAGTCCCAGTCCAGTGATCTTGTTGCTAGACCACACAACAGGGAAAAAAATCTTCACCCAGCACGTACACGGGTGCTCACACACACAGTCATTCTGAATTATAATGGAGCTACAAGGTAGTTGAAGCCATATTCTTTGTGCTGAATTTCTACTGGTCTCGGTAGTAACAGATCTGAGGAGGACTCTCAGATATAAAATTACATGCAATTTTCAAGTTTAAGCCCATTTCATGACTACAAATTAATACCGTATGTTAATACATACCTGAAAATAACTTAAAGAAATAGGCACATTCTAGGTTAACACCAACATTGATATTAATGTGCACTCTGTGTGTGTGTGTGTGTGTGTGTGTGTGTGTGTGTGTGTGTGTGTAAAGAGAAAATAGCAAAAACACTATGCTAACCATAGTCACCTCTGGATATTACCACTCTGGGTGATTATTTTTCTCTACAGTGCTTGGGATCAAATCTGGGGGCATACACACATTAGGCAAAGTCTCTGCCACTGATCTACCACTGAGCCATATTCCCAGGCCTCTCAGGGATTTTTATGTTCTGTTTTAAATTTAAGAAGATTTGCTAACTTTTGTTTGCAAACTATATAATTTATGTCATAAAGTATCCTTATCAACAAGTCAACAGAAGAATAATGATAGAATTGCTATGATACATACACACATACACACACACAGATATATATATATATATATATATATATATATATATATATATATATATATATATATATATGGTTTTGGGTTTTTTTCTTGGTACTTTTCAGGCTCCACAGTAACTTCACATCAATTATCAATTCATGGTCAGTTATACTTTGTATCATAAAACCAGTTCAATTAGACTATCTCTTTTGGGAAACTGAAAAGACTTTACTTGAGACCCCAAAATCATAATCATCCCTTTCTGTGTCAGAAAGGGCAATTTATTAAGTTATTATATCTAGATGGCATATCATTCAAGTTCAGGAAGAGTTAGCACTACACATAGGATGTTGGGGTTGGAGGTACAGCTTAATGTAAAACATATGCCCAGAGTATACAAGGCCCTGGGTTGCATCTACAATAGGATGGGAAAGAGGAAGGAAGGGAGGAAAGAAGGGAGGAAGGAATTAAAGAGTAATAACAAATAGGATGTTTTCCTAAAACACTTTACTAATCTGAATTGAGGAAAGAAAGCACAATCTAGCTAGTAAGTTGTGATTTATAATTATTTTCCAAGTATAAACACCACCTAATATTAATTTAGCACTAACTATATACTAGGCTCTATTCTAAGTTGTTTGGAATGCATCATATCATTTACTTCCCACAACAGTCAGATAAATGTTAGGTTATATAATGATCCTTATTTCAGAGATAAGGAAACCAGGGACTTTGGGGATGGATCAGTAGTTAAAGACACTTGCTTGCAAAGTCTAATGGCCAGGTTCAAGTCTCCACTATTCACATAAAGCCAGATACAAAAAGTGATGAATACATCTGGAGCTCGTTTGCAGTGGCGAAAGTCTATGGCAATCTCTCTATCTCTCTCTCCTCAAAAATAAGTAAATAAAATGTTTTTATAAGAGATAAGGAAGCTGAGGCTTAGAGAAGTTATACTCCTTCAAGTAACACAATTCAAGATCAACTCAATTTATTCCAGAATCCATTATTATAAACACTACACTGCCTTTTATCATTTTTCCATACTTAAAGTAACTCAAACTCACTGCTAATAAAGTGTTTCCAAGTAGAATTTCTATCAGGTTTGCTTGAGTAAGTAAGGTTCTTTGTAATTAACAACCCCAATTAATGGGTTTGCTCAAGCCCTTCAAGCAAGTTAAACATGCCTTCCTATAATCTTATATACACTATTAATTTGTTTAGCAGATTCTTTCTTTATAAATACGATGAAAGTAAACATCAGTCCAAGTCTAATTATCACAATATTCAAATTAACAGAGGCTGAGTTAATGAGAGTTCACTCTAGATCATTAAATTTTACAAAATATTTACCTCCTGTCTGGAGTTTAATGCCTAGATATTTAATGCACAAACATATGTTTGCACTGTTACAGTTTTCACATAAAAGGCTTCTGACCACCTTTAAAACAAAAAGGAAAGGTTTAAATATGGTTCTACTTAACTGTGAACTATTTTCAACATAGTCTCAAAAGAACTAGGTCTTATCAATTTGTTCAAACTTAGTTAGGTACCAGGTAAACAAATGATAGAAGAAAATATTCAAGGGCTGGAGAGATGGCTCAGTGGATAAAGCGCTTGCCCGCAAAACCGAACAACCCAAGTTCAATTCCCCAGTACCCACGTAAAGCCAGATGTGCAAAGTGGTGCATGCATCTGGACTTCACTTGCATTGGCTAGAGGGCCTGTCACACCCATTCTCTCTCTCTGTCTCTGTCTCTCTCTCCCTTTCCTCTCTCTCTCTGTTTGCAAATAAATAAAAATATTTTAAAAAGAAATATTCAAGTTGGCAGATATAATGAACACTTCCAAACAGTTTTGCTAAACATTCCTCTGTGTGTGTGCGTGTGTCTATGTCTCTGTCTCTGCCTCTCTCTCTTCCCTTCCCCAATGGCATTTGATGTTTAGAATGTAGGTGCATGAATTAGTAGCTATTCTACTCCACTTGTCAAATCAAATCAAGGTAATTACACTGATTTTTTCTAGTTTCTCTCTCCCATATACATCCTATTAGCTAAAGACCTGGATACTTATTTGGATGAAGTCAGGACACCATCTCAACCCCACCCCACCAACTTTCAACTGGCCTTGCTTGAAAATATGGTTGTAGGCAAAGCATACTAAAATCTCTTGAGGAAGATGCAGTGTCTACAAGTCATAATGGATCATACTGAGCCTTTATCTTACTACCTTCTTTATATGCCCAGTATGATGTATATGGGCAAAATAGCATTTAAAGTGTTTAGTCAAAGTAGACTTTGTGAGTAAGGAAATGACAGGCCCACACGTTTCTATATCCTTGCAAAGCTTATACTTTAAGTAGGCCAAGAAACAGAGGTCCTGTGTGATATGGCTAAGTACTTATGGGAGTCATTTCACCACACAACTATAAAAAATTTACTTCAGTTCTAGATATCACTTTCCCCATTAACTGGAGAGACTAAAGCAACAAAACCACTTTCTTTTCATCCCTGTCAAACTCAGCAAGTTTCTCAGGAAGCACATACTATTTAAATCATTTTCATAATTTAAAATGCCTGTAAGACAAGTCCAGGGTCTAATTATATCACTTAAATTTGTTGAAGATGTTTTTCTTTTTTTTTTAATTTCAATAACGAAAGAGCCCAAGGGTATAAAGCCCTAATAATCTAATAAACTTTGCTAAGTGAACATTGTAACAGATACGCCTGGATGAGATTTTGTATATACCAGACAATTTCCCCTGATCTTTATCAGGGGAAAAAAAAGAACTCTAACTCTTTGGCAGGAAGAAATTAAATGTAGTGCAAAATAATAACATCTGGCCAGATTGTGTTCATCAGGGTAGCAGCCCCTTTAGATGTCAAGCTGGGAAGGACTAAAATGAACTCTGAAAGGTGTGTGTGCGCAATTCTTTATGAGGCAATAGGAAAGGCTGCCACACTGCCATAGAATATTCAGATACAATTAACTCACCCTAGTATGTCTCTACAGAGAAGTGTTTCACATCAATGGAATTGGAAGCCTTCTGCCAAATAAAAGTTTCGGGCCATTCTTGGGGTATTTTGTTTACTTCTCCATTACTGTACAATTTCCTAATAGCACTTTCTATTTCTCAAAGCCCTCTAGGATCATTTTGATGAGTTATTGAAGCTTGTTTGTATCTTGTAACTCCAAGGGAGACAACGGAGCTCCATGAAAAGGTCAATGACTTTAAAGTTCGAAACTTAATGTTGCCACTTACTGGTTATATGGCCTTGAGCACATTGCTTAATAGCTCTTAACCCCATTTTCCACATTGGTAAAATGGGGGAAAACAGTACCTAAATGGTATTATGATTTTTATGAAGATTATTCAAGTACAGTAGATAGTGGACTATTGGTAAGCTCAGTTAATTTTGTTTCTCCTTCAATTAAGCGACCAAATAAGTTCAAATTTCTTTCCTCACCAACATTCCAGGGGCTTATGACTGACCTTCCAGGAGGCTTAATTTCTTCAGGCATCTTCCATCAAAATTAAGACCCAAAATCAGTCTCAAGTTCATATTTAAAATAATCTGCACATCATCTAAGTCTCTTCTTCCACTTCTAGCTGTCTCAAGTATCTGGCAGGCATTGCCCAGAAAGAATCTCCTTTTTTTTTTTAATGATTACTTTGATGCGTGACATGCTTAATTGTCTTTCCTGCATCTCGGAATTTTTTTTTGGTATGTGGCATTAGAGAAGAAGAATTGGGGTCATCTCATAATGAAAACAGGATCCCCCAATAAACAACTCTTCCCTGAATGTGTAGCACAAAATAATGCAAAGCCACTGATTTATCTGACAGGTCAGTATTTCTTTTTCAAAAGGTTCATTGTTAGAAAAAGTACTGCTTTCCCAGGGAACAGGAATACAAACAGAATGCTTTGTGTTTTTCCTTCACCTACTGTTCTATGAGATAAGAATCCTCCCTTTGGTCTCACTGACTGACTTTCCTAAGCTGCATATCTGGGGCTGAGGCATGTAGAAGCAAAACACAGAGCATCAAAGAGTAGTTTCAGGGCTCATGTTCCCAGACAGAGAGATGCAAAGGAAGCTTAGAATACATGCTGGGCCAATAAGCTGGTGGCAGGCAGTATTTCACCACCCTCCAACTACCTTTCCAAACACCACAGCAAGGCTATGGTGTATTTACACATCAAGTACTTTCTTCTAAAATGATCAGCAAGGTTTCAGATCCAGGGGAAAGAAAGGCAATGTTAATGTTGGTATAGTAGACATAAACACATGTAAACTGATAGCATTGGGACAAAACCGAATAACAACTCCAGTAATCATTTCAACATTTATTTATTTATTTTTTATTTAATTATTTATTTATTTTATTTATTTATTTATTGTGAAGCAGCATCTCCTGGAACTTGCCAACCTGGAACTTGTCCCCCTTCAGTCTGCCTCGCAAGTGCTGACATTACAGGCATGTGCCACCATACCTGGTTTATTTCAACTTTTCAAAGCATGTTTCATATAATCTACCTCTTTTGATCCTCCAAAGCTCTGGCCAGTTGGTAGGTTGGGTATCACTGTCTTGCACCGAAGAAAACAAACTCAGACGCTTTAAATTACTTACCCATTTTCACACAGATTTCACAAAGATTTGATTCATGTTGGAGCTAATATTAATTATTAAAGAAAGAACATATTGGAAACAAAAAATATTGATGCATTTAGCTAAAGGGGTCTTTCACACCCGCAAAAATGAAAAATTGAGTTAGAAAGTCACTAAAACCAACTTAGAGCATATAAACTGAGTTAGCATCCTGCATATATAAACAGCATTTCTAAATCAATAAAAAATAAAATGATATCAAATAAGGAACCATGAATACCTAATTATTAACGGTGAAACAATATTAAACAGAACAATCTCAAATAAAAGTACAATCTACAAGTTCCCCTAGAAACCAGAACATTATTTTGTTTTTCATCCAAACGGAAGCTACTATAAAATGGCAAGTGACAAACGGTCAGAGAAATAGAAATTCCTATGTTACTAGTGAAAGTGAAAATAAGTACTACCTTAATGGAAAGTAAGGAGGCAATAAATGTGATAAAATTTAAAGACTGCATAGTTTCTGATTCAACATTTTCAGTTCTAGGAATTTATCCTGAGGAAATAACCTAAAATATGCATTAAATATTTAGTTAGATAGGCATTATTTCATCCTTATTAACTTAATGAAAGCCCAAATTATATCAATAGAAAGGCCTGGATTAATAGCATATGCAAAATTTATATTACTATATAAAAGATGGCCTTTAAGTACTGTATTTCTACAATAGATTATATAATACATTATTGACATGGAAAGATGCTATCAATATATTAAAATTCACATAATACAATACAATAAACTATATATTTCATTGATATATATATATATATATATTTTAAAATCTTATATTGCAAGACTCAAAAATATACCAAGAGAATATACCAGAATATTACTAGTGGTTATCCTCAGGCAGATAGAATCTGAGTCATTTAATTTTCCATTTATTAGTTGCTTTGTGTTTTTCAATTTATCTAATAAAAATATAGTAATCATATGTGTAGTAAAAACTTAAGTTTTTAAAACATCCTGAAATAGTTTGTTCTAATATGTTAAGGGCTCACACTAATAAGGAATGAATAAATAACCCAGTGACCTCGAGAATCAAGTACACAAGCATCTTTCTAATGAAACTGTCTCTTGTCCATTTCTCAATGCACACTGAAATCCTGAAACTTAGCTCAAACTCCATTTTATTAGAGGTGATTGGAGAAGTGTTAACATATCCAATGCAATTAAAAAAAGAAGGCCATTGCTTTTTGTCAATGGCTTCCATTTATTAAGCACCTATTATGTAACAAGATGTTAATGGTTTGACATAATTTGTGGCTCACTTTCACAACTCTGTAAGAGACCATTACTCTCCTTTTTTGTGAAAACCAGTTGTAGAACTAGTGAACAATGGGCATATTTGAATTTATGACTGTTTTAACTGTGGATTCTGCCATCTTGCTTTCCAGCATTATATCAAACATAAAGGTAAGGTTATGGGAAGGGTCCTCACAGGAGAGGAACTAGCAGCCATTTGAGAGAGGACCCAGTTATGTAGAAAAAAGGCAGAAAAAATAGAAATCAACTTCCACTTATTTAGCATTGGTTAACTGGCCTAAGTGAACAAACTCACTTTAATTTTTTTATATGATTAACATTACATTTATGAAAGGAATTTAAGAAGATAAATACAAATATGTCTGCTTGCTACATAAGGGACACTTAAGAAATGTTATTTTCTTTTCCTTTAGGTAGCAAGACACATGACAGGATATTTGGACAAACAGAACATATTTGGATGAGCTAACACCTGTCACCATTCATTCGTCATAAGGTACAAACCTGTAGTATTGAACCTTGTTTACAGTGGTCTGTGAAGAGTGTAGATTGGGCTGAAAGATAACTTAGTCAGCAAGCCCAGGAGTGGTAAGGTCAGAAGCAGAGACAGAGGACCCTTGGAGCCTAAGATGATGCAGCTCTATGGAAAAGTGTTATCAACCCATTATCTCCACTTTAAGATGGAGTGTCTGAGTAGCATTTAAAACCTACAAATAAATAGTGCATGCGACAATTTCTACCTTTTCTATATGGCCATAGTGGTCTTTCTTTCAAGGGAAAAGGAAGAGATAGAAATCTGTTTCCATTACTACCATTCATCTTGAATTTTGTGTGGATGTGTGTATATGTTTATATTCATTCATGCATGCTATCTCACCCAAGAGTATAGGGTGTCAGAAAATAGATACATGCTCTACCCACAGACAACTCATTCTGTAGTAAAGACTTGTGTTGATCAGGTTATTCATGCATTTGTGTCACTATGAACTTGGTAAGTGCTAGGAAGGAAGGGCACAGGTTCCCAGGAGGAAATGGAGTGTAACCTGGCCTTATCCAATGATTATGCTTAGGTTAATTGGGTCCAAAATTTCAACTAAAGAGAGGAATGTGATAATCATTGTTCTTCTAATGTAATCCAATGAAATCAGAGTATCTCTTGCCTGGTTAGATCCAGAAGCTACATTAACTCGTTCAGACCACTAGGAGACCATTAGAAAATTGTATACTGAATAGTTTTATTTACATACATACACACAGAGTAAAGAAGAACACTTAAAAAACATTACAAGAGGTCACCTCTAAATGATAGGATTATGAGTGTATATTTTATAAACAGTTTTTATGTTTATTATAATTGTATCAAAGTATAAAACATTTTAAAATGGATATGTGCTAGATGTGTAGCATCCAGCCCAACAAAAATATTATGCTTCATATGGAATTCTGTTTACAAACAGACTTATGGCTGAACTCTTCCAACTCAGCGCCTTCCTTCATAAGCACCACACTCCATTGCTGAACTGGGCATCTACGGCCAACTCAGGACTGAGTTCTTCACAGCTTTCTTTCTGATTTAACCCCTTTTAATAAATGGCTTAGAGAGAAGTGGCTTTCAATGGTCACAAACAGAGAAAAGAGCAGAGCTGGACCGAAACCACAGCCTACCTGAAGTTAGAGTACAGGCATTCAACAATGCCCCACTCCTTCCCTCCCAGGCATCTGGCACTTCCTTGTAAGAGGAAAGGGAGAATGATAAGACTAGCCAGGGAGTCCAGAAAGAGTAAGGTCTAGTAGACAAATTATAATTTGGATTTGAGGGAAAAATATATACTTACTTACTATATTCCTTCATCTGTCCTTCTGCCCTTCTCTTCAATCACGAGCCACATCTGGGTGGGTGCAGGAGGGTGTGATTCATACCTGCAATCTCCCTTAAGAATCTCAACAATTAGAATCAATCTTTTCCCACCCCCACAGACGTGTCCTATGAAGCTAATGAAACAAGCTACAGGGGCCTAAACTGGCATATTTCCTTCCAGAAGAACCACAGGCCTTTTGTACTTTTAATGCTGTCTTTTCCTTAAAAAGAGCCCCCAACTTGTAGAAGCTTTGAGCTTCACAAAATCTGGATCCGCCTCTATTCCCAATAAAAAGTTGCTAAAGTTTTTCTTACAGCATTTCTCTGGATGCCTTCTGTCCACATAGTCATGTATAAATATTTTGGTTTCTGAATTGTGAATTATTTGAAGGTAGACTTGAGGTAGTTTCTGTCTTTGAACCCCCTTGATACTTGCTGTTTCCTCAGTAAAGGCACTGTAGTGAAACAGAACAGAATTCTCTTGCAAGAAAGAAAATTAGAATCGGGGAGACTGACCATGACCAAGAAGCAATGTGAAGTCTGGATAAAAGACAGTAGTTAAGGGCACAGTCTCAGGAGCTATCCTTCCTACCCAATTCCTTTTCCATTTCCTGGCTGTGCTACTTTGGACACTTAATTTTCCCAAGCCTCCATTTCGTCAGCAGTAAATGAAGCTACTAAAAGTACCAATCTCATGGGCTTGATGTGAGGCTTAAATGAGAGAATACAAAGGAAAACACTTGGGAAAAATCATTCCTCTGTCGGACTCAGTCCACACACATCCATAAAGGAAGATTATGATGATTGGAAACTCTCCACTTTTTCTGCTACACTCATGTGATCCCAGCTCAAAGGACCTCCCAGAGTATATTCGTAATCCCTGCACTCCACTATAGAACTTGGAAGGGAAGAAGGCTTAAGGCAGGAAATTCAGTTGTGCCTTCACTGATAGTCTAAACTGGGAGTTTATGGAGAGAATAAATACCTTCATGCCTACCTTCAGGCTGAAGGCATCAGCAGGTGATAAATGTAGGCGGAAGGTGAGGGATGGCCTGGCTAAAAACTGAGAGAAAATGCAGATGAGTGTGTGCCTCTGTCCCTGGAAGCATCTCACACCCAACCAATAGGAAGGGGTTGTTAATTTCTACATTACTGCTTCCAGCTTAGAGGAAAATTGTTTCTACCTCCACTCAACTGACAGGAGAATTCAAATCTCTCAAACATATGCTTCATTACTCCCATATCAGGTACTGCAACTTAGTGAGACAGAAAAAGGAGGAGGAGAAACATGTTTTCAGAAAGTAAACACAGCCCAATGGGAGCAGGGTGGGGAGCAATCATGCTAAGCAAAAACACTCCTCTTCATGTAAGCTTCTAGAGGGCAGGGACAGTATCCTTTAATTGACTTTGTTGGGCCCACTAGGGAGAAAGGTGAACAGTGATGATGACAGCGAGAGGGAGTGAACTCAGCCATCTTGGAAGGGGGCAGAGCTGGGGTAGAAGCACCAATCCGCCTCCTCTCCTCACCTCACTGTTGGCTTCAGAACCCTCCAGGTCTTCTGCATACTGAGCCATTTTGCTAAGCTCTGTTTATTAAACAGTGTTCACCCTAATGACTGACTTTTCTAAATCAATGAGGGCATATGAGAGTTTTGTAACTCCCCCAGGTCTGGCTCAGCTAAAGCCAGAGAATTTTAAAACCAAATTGAATCCAAAAGTTCTTAGTTCAAAACTGAAATGACTTTAAGCATTCTGTTTCCAGTTGTTTGTCCAATGGTGCTAATAATGAAAAGAATTGCATTTTTTTCAAAACTTTGTAACCAAAATATCTCTTGGAGTCAGTGCCATAAAAGTCCATTAATTAAAACCAGCATCTTCTGTACTTTTATAATGGGATTACTAGAGCTTTGCTGCACAGATGAGTGGCTTGATTAATAATTTACATTTTTGAGGATATATAACCTCATTCATGGTCATGGCTTGTGTTCCTAAAATTCTTGTATTCAATTGAATGTTATTCCATTTAGTCCCGACAAAAGAATTAAGTTCTCATTAGACATCAATGTCATTATTCTCTCTTGTACCTTATTTTCAATAAAAAAAGGGCTGTGGCAGAATGACCAGTAGTTTGAGTTGAGGACTCAATAGGACTCAGAGCATGGGCAGGAGCCCTGTCAAGCCAGTCAGGGGGAAAATTGTGAAATGGAGAGAAATTGTTCAGTACTCACTTAAAATCCCCACTACATTACAAAACCTAAATTAACAAATGATTGAATCACAAAAACATGTTTATCAACATTCAAGCAATTATTTAGTGACATATTAACTGTGAAGGGGAAAAAAAGCTCTATTTGAATAATGTTCCCAAACAGTTATTTCAAGCAGAAATGACTGGAGAAATTGCTCTGCACTGATGGAAAGGGGTGTTCTAACCAAGGTCAATTTTATTTTGGAGGAGTGGGAGAGACAGGAATCTGACAGTAAAGAGTGTCAAAACTGGAAACAGTGAGGTGGCCAGCAACAGAAACAGCAGGGTAACCCTGCCCTCCTCCCCATTCCCAGGCATCCTTTCCTCCACAGCGTGCCTCTAGAAGCAACACTGGGTGGAGATCAACTGCAGGCCCTGAGACTTACCCCTACCTTTGCTTTCTCTTGTCCATAATAGAAAATGCATTTAAAATATGGCCTGAGCATAGCACACCCTTCCAGACTAGCCACTTACTTGCACATAAACTATACTGGATTCCAGCCAGAAGAGAAGCTCCTGGTAGTATTGACATTCCGAGTACCACAGCTTCCCATGCAAAAGCACCTACGATTCATCCCCTTTTCAAAGGGGCCTGGCTCATTGAATGGCATACATGAAGGAGCTATCCATATAATGTATGTATACAGTGCTCTGTGAATTTTCAGACATGTTCATGTGTACTATTTCTATAAGATAAGCAGAAAGGGAATTGTACAGCTTAAGCAATGGAAGATGTTAGAGACTAAATAACCATCACAATTAATAAAGCTCTAAATGCAGCTAATTTAAGAGTTAGGCATTGGGTTGTCTGACTCACTCAAAGTTCAGTGTTCTTCCATTGTTTTTAATTGATTCTATTACTCATTTTAAAATGTTAATATTAAGAAAAAAAGAGTAGCTGTAATTTGATCTTTCTGTACTGATTCTGTCGACTACATGGGACCTGTTGTATTATCAGGGCTACTGAGGCATGTTAAGGATATATCCATCTATATATGCCCCCTAAATGCCATATTCAGTGAATAACTGGGTACACTTTTATGTCCTGTTGCTTGTCATTTCTGGCTGCTCCCATGGACCTCCCCCACAACATAAATCTTCTAATCTAACTCTATCTACCAATAGCTAGAAAGGCAGAACACAAAGTTCAAAGATTGTACATTAATAAGAATAGTAGGCTCCAAGCAAGGATCCAAGGAATTATCAGATGAACTAGCTATCTACGGAGAAGCTTCATGGCATTTTATATGTGCAGAGTTGTTTTCTGCTTAACCACATTCATTCTCTCTCTCTCTCTCTCTCTCTCTCTCTCTCTCTCTCTCTCTCTCTCTCTCTCTCTCTCTCTCTCTCTCTCTCTCTCTCTCTCTCTCTCTCTCTCTGTCTCTCTATCCCCAGTAAAAACAAATCGTCACTGCATTCTAAAGAGCCCATTCTCACCTGAAGTCATTGGTACCTTGAAGAAGACTAGACTCATCCAACATAGAAAAACTCTGGACATACCCAAAATATTTCCTAGTAATATAAGGCTGAAAGTCATGATAGAATTCTATAAAGAGAACAGAACTAAACATTTGAAGATGTAGAGGTATTAGAGATATGATGAAAAATGTCCACAATGTCGAAAATAAATTCTACCACTTCTATCCTTTTACCTCAAGTATACTCAATAAGGAAAATCATGTCACAGAAGGGTTTAGAAGGAGCTGTGTAACAGGATAACATGAGGGAAATGGGACCAATATGTGATGCTCTCATAGAGTAAATTCATAATGAATAAAAAGAACTGTAGTATCAATGAGTTTCCTCATCTATAAAATGGTGATTATTATAGTATGGAACTCATAGATAGGGCTTCTGGGAAAATTAAATGAGATAATTATATAGAAGTAAACATCATATAGTAGGTACTTCAAAAATCTTCATTATTATTTTTATCATTATAATATAGGGGAGGAGAAAGAGGATGAGAAATATCTACTTTTAGCAGAGTTTTTCAAAAAGAATTAATTAAGCAGAAATGAAAAATGATTTGCTGCCCTATTTTCCTAAATACATCTAAGTAAATTAAATTTAGGAAAGGAGGCAATGCAAAGATTGAAAATAAAGAACAACTTTTTTTAATGCTTCAATCATTATCAAAACAACATTAGCATTAGTGCACTCCAACCACTGTAGCAAAGGGCCCCAGGCTCATTTATAAGGGCAAAGGCTTCCTGCAATCGAAGACATAAAATCCAAATCAAGGCAGTAAGGACTGCTCATGGAACTGTGCACATATTTGCATAAATCTCTAACTGCTCAAATACCTCCAACGTGGATTAACTGAAGGAATCCTAAAGAGATTGTGGATATAGGCCAAGATCAAAATGAGCTTTCTTCAACTTCATGTGGTGGAGAAAATATCTCACAAAAGCTGCCACAACAAATTCCATACAAAGTAGTAGGGCAATTTTCTCAATAATTTGGTCTACCAGGATCTTGGAGAAAGGATGTTTATTTTAGGGAAAATAACATTGTGCCTCTCAATTTTAATCCATCAGAATAATAAATTACAAAAAAAGGAAATATATGCCCTAGTGTTTGTGGCAACTGTCATGTAGTGATACCTTCTTTTCAAGTTTTCTCTCTTCTCAATGTTTGTTACAAAAAGAATTTTTGTGAGTCGGGTGTGATGGAGCACTCCTTTAATCCCAGCATTTACTCGGGAGGCAGAGTTAGGAGGATGGCTGTGAGTTCGAAGCCAGCCTGAGACTACATAGGGAATTCCAGGTCAGCCTGGGCTAAAAGCAAGACCCTACCTCAAAAAAAACAAAAAAAGAATATGGCATTAATGCTGTGAAGTCTGGGATCATGATTTATTTTCTCTCACAGGGCTGTTTTTTGAAGTGAAGTAGGCGTAGGATAACAATAAGAAAAGAGAACAAAACAAGATCAAGAATGAGCAGATGCAATGACAGGAATGAAGGTACCAGCTAGAATAGTAGTCTCCCTACTTCTTTGCTAGGGTTGTCCTTTTGCCTGTGCCCCACAATTCAAGAAAGAACGTGCTTATGTGGATGTGTGCATAATGCATGTTTAAGAGGGAAACAGAAAGAAGCTAGCCCACAGGTGTTGTTCAAAATTTCCACTCTCCACATTCATGTGACTATCTGGAGTCTAATCCAATCAAAATACTTTTTGTACTTATCTTTGTTCCTGGTACCATGACTGCTGTTCCAGCCCTTTAAACACAATATGAAAAGTACAGGGCTGGACAAATGTATGAATTAATGTACTAAAGACCCTCAGATGGACAGCCTTGAAGGCTGTCCTGCTTACTGGAATACTGGCATCACCACTCTACCATCCTGCCTCAGTTGGACAATGGTCATAAAGTAATACCTGAGGTATTGTTTAGTTATTCAAGGAATTAAATGAATCATGAATACCTTTCTAAAAATACCTCAAGGTCTCAAAGACTAAGATTCAGCTCTCATCTTCTTATTACCCACTTTCAGCCAGTAAATCAACTCTAAAACCAACCTAAGAATTATATGAATGGTACATATATTTTTAAAATCAGCCTGAATTATTCATTCTATCACCAAATTATTAGTATAAACAAATGCTTCACAAGAGTCTGACTGCATAAGTAGGATAAAAAATACTTTGTGCTTATATATTGTGCTTTATATAATCAACTCAACATCCCCCGAGGCTTGGACACAAGAAACTGTTGTGAATGTATGCTTTATTAGCTCATTTGTATAATTTGCCTAGCTTATACTAAGAATTTCATTATAATATAAAAAATAATGTGTAATTCACCCACTTTACAAGTTAGAGAGGTTACTTCTTATAAGGGGCTATAAATCTGAACTTAGCAATATCAAGTCATCTGGAGCATTTTTTTATATGACCCTAATCCTATCTTTGCAGGACATAAAATGGCAACTGATTCAATCTGCTTAAGAAATGATAGAAGAAACCCACCCATATCCATAATTAATTTCCAAATGACAGGAAATAGCCTAAGTGAGGGAATAAAAACATTGGTGTTAAGTGAGGGGATAAAAACATTGGTGTTGAAAACCAGGCTACCTAGGTTCAAATCTGGCTTTCACCTTTTTAGTTACATGGCCTTTGGACAAGTTACCTAACCATTCTGAGTCTTAGGTTTTCATACATGAAATAGGTATGCAAATATCTACTCATTGGTGTATGATGAGGATTAAATGAATTAGTTTATGTAAGTCACTTAAAAGCACATAGTGCTAAGTGCTTCTTGCTACCATAATCACCACCATCACAATGTCCAGCAGCTGGATCTTGAATCTAAGAAAGCTCCGTCCCATGCTGCTGTGATAGTCCTGTAAATTAACAAGCATGATCTAATTTGCTACCCATCCTACCAATGTCCTTTTATGTGAACACAGAGGCATGTGAAGATGGAACTTCTACAAGCTGGAACTGAGTTGGAAGCCTTCTCCTTGCTAGTCAACTTATCACTTTGCTGGGGGACAAAGGTAATCAGCAGTCTTACTCAGCAGTGGAACCTGCAACTTATGCTACTGGTCAGCCAGGCAAGATGTGGCATGGCTGCTATGGAAGTAACCAACTGCTCTCTGATTGGATTTGAGGCCTGGTCCACGCGAGGCAATCCATGCCTGATATTGAAAACCTACACAAAAGCTTATGGCTGGGAAGGTCATAGGCCCTAGTGGGGAACATATAAATATTGTTTGGCCATCTAGTATTCCTCTAAATATTTATGTGTATGTCTATAGATTAGTGCTGCTCTTACCTTTGTACAGAGAAGCTTCTTTTTGCAGATGGCAGTAACTATAGGAAGACTCAAAACTCACTGAAGTGGTGAGAATTGACAGTTTGAATACTCAGCACTAAATGAGACATCTCTATCACACCCTCCAAAGCCCAGGAAACATTGCAGAAATGGTTGTGAGAAATGGGGATAAGTGCTCTGGAATGCTGTCCTCTGGACAGGAAGTGTCCATTGCATTCACGACCACACAATGGCTGTCATTACCTGCCCAACAATGTTCTGTCATCGATGGTAGAGAAAGGAAAAAAAACAGAGAAAGAGGAACTATTTTGGAAAAAAGAATGGTTCAGTGGAAGAGGGATAAAGGAAGGGGACAAGAGAAGGTAACAGGAGAGGCTTACGATCAAAATACACTATACAAAAATTGTTAATAAAAAGTTTTTTTTAAAGCCTTGAAATTCACAAAGAGAAGAAAGGTAACCACTCAAACCAACAGGAAAATGGCCAACAAGCCAGTTTCTTTTTCTAAAATAGAAGCAATCCTAGTGGTCAGAAGGAGTACATGTGTATCTAACACACTCCTGAAGCAAACTTGGAATTTAAGATGATTTTGTTGCTGTCATCATTGTTGTTTTAACCAGCCTATGGACTAGCTGAGAGAAAAATATCTTTTATTCTATCTGCATTGATATATAACCTTTATATACGGGAAAACGGAACATCCTTGAATAATGATTTTTGGACATGACATATCTTTTCAAAGATAAAAATGAAGCTTCTCTAAAAACTGTTTTTCCTTAGGATCTTTCTCTAGGAGGTTTTTATAACAAGCTTTAATGCTAGAATGGTAGTTTTTAAACTATATTTAGAATTTAAAAGCCCCGTGTCCAAATAATGATGCCATTGAACAACATATCTAAAATGACCCCCAAACTCACCTTGGAAAACTGCAGCATTCTGAATAATCAGGAACTTGAGCTCCATACTTGCAGACTGGAGCAGTTGTTCCATGTTCAGTCGTGCTGTTAGTTGGTATTTTTCTTCCATCTTTCTTGAGCAGCATGTTGGGCCCTTGGGGAGACATACTTGCAAATCTGATCCTGAAACAAACAAGGTTTTCATGTTTCAGTAAGTAGAATCTCTCTCTCTCTCTCTCTCTCTCTCTCTCTCTCTCTCTCTCTCTCTCTCTGTCTCCCTCTCTCATATACATATCACACAAAACAAACAGGGTAAAACTGCCTTCTTTCAAAATACAGTAAATCTTCATTATTCAAAAGTATGGTTTGTCACAGTTAATCCCTGCTTTTCTCCAACTGCTTTTATAACTGATTCTCTTTGAATAACCATCAGAATTAATTACCTAGATTTGATTCATAAATTCTGCAAACAACTAATTTATAGCACCACCTAATACACACCATTGAACACCAATATTTGTCTCTTAAAAGATCAATCAACATTCCTACAATTTATTCTTCTTGATTATGATTTATGAATAAGAACAGATCCACAAAACATTTCTTTAAATTCCAGTTATGCTTCTGAATGAAATGTATGCTCAGGCAACCTAATGTTGCTTTTCAGGATAAATAATCAAAACAGCAATATCTTAGCAAAGCTTTGTTGTTGTTTAACTAAAGGTTTACAGAAAGATTCAACAAATATTTTTTTAGCAGCCACTACATGCTAATCACAATGGATACAAAAAGCAAAGTGCCTGCCCTCATGGAATTTACATATATATAATTACTATATATATAAGTACTATATATAAGTAATAAGGAAGACTTTTTTCAGAAGGCAACATCCCGGGGCATGATGGAGGAAGTAAGGGAGAGTCTCACGATTTGATATCTTCCACCAACACTGGCAAATATCAAGGCTTAATGAATGTAAAATCTAACCTCCCTTCTCTCTACAACTCCTGTTTTTGTCTGTTTGGGGACACTGAGGATTGAATCCAGACTCTCACATGGGCTAAACACAGGTGCTACTATGTAGCTCTCCTTTTACTCAAGATCTCTCTTTAATAAGCAGTTTTTGAGCTCCTGTGGCAGCCATGAAAATGTAGATCTCAGCTTTTCAAAAATGGGGTTTTAATACTGTGTGGAGACTAGTTAGCCCAAAGTTGTCCGAAAACTTCCTTTTATTACACCATCTTACTCTACTAGTAATTGCAGTTGCTCATGGCCCTAATCTATGTATCTAAGTTTTCTTAATTTACGAATGAACTTCCTCATCTTATGCCTCCCACAACATCCCTGTTGGAATTCAGTATATTGACTCCAAGCACTTCCCCTTGCTCCCCTCCAGAGAGCTGCTGACAAAAGTAGTAAGAGAGAGCATAGATAATAGGTGTTGCCAAACCTAATCCAGCACCATGATTTATAGTACTGGATGGAAAGGTGATATTTAATGTCAAAATATAATTTGGGGTATGGAGACACAGTTCAGATGTATTTCCTATAAATGTCAATCTCATATACAAGCCTGAAACCAATTTTAAATATGGTCTCAGATTAAAGACTATGATTATCTTCAGGAAAATTAAAAAAACAGAGCTTGTTCTAGCTCACTGTATTCTTTCTACATGAGGTTACAAAATATTATGCTATTCTAAGAGTAGAAAGTGTTACAGTCTAGTGGATCAAGAAGGGAAAGAGGCCCCTTGGGGAAGAGTGGCTAATCTAAATTTAAACAAGGTTGGTTGGGACATATGCTTAGATATGAATAATTCTAAATTACAGGTCTCTATATACCAAGTTCCTGTTCATTTGGATTTGTAAATCAATGCCTGTGTGTTTAAAATCTCTGTTGTTACAAGTTCATAAAGTCAATTGCTATAGATAAAATGCTGGTCATTTCTAAATTTGTGTTGATGATGACTTCCGGTTTTTAAGAACAGTGGAGTTTTTCTGGCCGAGGGGCTGGCTGTTAGTACTGCCTCTATTCCCACCAGTTCTATTGATTATTGTGTAGTAGAAAATAATAACAGGACTTAGATTTTGTTCCCTGTGAAGTGCTATAAGATCTTGTAAGGCAACAAATTGTTGTTCAATGTACTGCAGAAGCTGAAAAATGATTCTGAACTACGGTGACACCAGTTTGGTTTTTTCTTTGATGTCACAATTCATGAAGTTTCTTATGTCGCCCACATTGTCCCTTTCCCAACTAGGTCAACATTAATCATTGAAGAAAAAAAAAAACTCCCCACCTCAAGACTCAGGTTACCTAAACCATTTTAAAGGACTAAAACTTCAAACGAGAACTTTAAAGAAAACACATTAAATGTTATGAAAACAAGTTACATTATATATAAATAAAAGTGTATGTATAGCAATATTTACCCTCTCAGTTATCACTGCCTGGTTAGTCAATAAACCACTATAATTGATCTAGGAGCTAAGAGTTCATCATGGGAAAAAAATACCATAATGTCAAGTTCTGAGCATCAGTACATGTCTCACTTGAATCAACTATAAAGTAGGTATTCCTAATTCTTTGGAGAGAATATCTTTCTTGTACATGGGATCCAGTTTGGGGACCTAAAACTGAAAAGGAGTATTTGAGGTATGAAAGCTTTTTATCTGGGAAATTATTCCCACATGGCCCAAACTTGGGAACCTTCACCAGGTGCCCCCCACATATGATCCACCAAAGGCTCTTCTTAGGTGCATGCTATGATGTCTTGGCTGCCAGTGGTTTGGCCTTCTAGATCCTTATCACACTTATGTCCCATTGGGCCCAGCTCTTGCCCTTTGATAGTTACATTGAAAAAGCTCACAAGGTTACACTGCCCCTGATTTCTTTTAATCACTGCCACTAAGGCTGGGGCTTCTGTTCCTCTTTGCTGTGAAGTAGTCCTGGACTCACAGTACTCACTTGGCAAGTCCATCCAGGCCTGAGCCCTCTCCATAATTGAAAGATAAAAGTCAATAGAGTATATGAGGTTGTTTAACTCTGCTGGTTCTATTGCATTTAATTTCAAGTCAGTAGGCATTAATGCCCTAGTGGCCAGCTGCACTGTAAGCACTAGTGGGCAGGAAAGAGCAAAACCACTTATTTGCTCAAGTTGCCTACACTTTAGTCCTCCCTTACCTTACCATTTGCTAGCTGTGCAAACATGGGTAGGTTATTCAACCTTTACATGCCTTTTTGTCTTTGCCTATAAAATGTGATTATACCAATGCTACTTGTTTTACAGGCTTATTGCAAGGATTGAGATACGTGTGTAAATTCCTTAGCCTTCTTGGTACAAAGTGAATCTTCAATATGTGTTAATTCAAATTAAATTTTAAAAAATAAGTTCATGCTAAGACCAGATGTTCACACTCCAAAATAAACAGAGAGCAGTTGAATTGGTTTATAGTTATGTGGCAAAATACACAGTACATTTTCTTAAGTGATAGAAATAATCTATGGTTAAATTAAAGTGGTGGTTCCATGGGTGTACACATTTGTCAAAACTCATTACTTAAAATGAGCACATTTTCTTCTTAAGTTATACCTCAATAGTATTGATTTTATTATTATTTATTTATTTGCAAGAAGGGAGGGAGAAAGAGAGAAAGAGAGAGAATGTGTGTGTCAGGGCTGCTAGCCACTGCAAATGAATTCCAGATGCATGTGCCACTTTGTGCATCTGGCTCTATGTGGCTAATGGAAAATGGAACCTGGGTCATTGTAGGCAAGCACCTTAACCATGGAGCCATCTCTCCAGCCCATAGTGTTGATTTTAAAAATATGTAATATGGACAATATTTTTCTAGATACAGATACTCATCAGAGGTCTTAGGGGAGTTTAAAAAAAAGCTTCCAAGATGTTGTGGGCTTGAATTAGGCTATATAGAATGGAAAGAATTAGGAGAAAACAATGGGGAAAATGGGTTTGGCACCAGAGGAATAGAGGGGAAAGTCCAACTTGCCTGGAGACAGGCTGGAATCTGGGTTGTAATTAGCTTATCAGGTAAGATAGGCCCAAAATTGAAGGGCTTAACCCCGGAGGCAATAATGGATCACTGAAGGTTCTCAAGTAGAGGCATAATATGTTGAAGAGTGCTGTTTAGGAAGATTAGTCATATAGCCAGAGATTGGAAAATGGACCATGTAATCCCTCAAGGTCACTTCCAATCCTCCTATCCTCTAATTACCTTTATTACATTCTATATGTTGGTAATTTTACTAGACTACAATTTTATCTAATAACAATAAATTATCAAGATCACATTAAAAAGCACATTAAAGAACAGAAGAAATATTAATGCAGACCTTGATCCCTATACTTCTCCAAAAGCAGATAAAATATATTCAAACAGCAACAGAGAGAATCCTCAGAGCTCAGTAACAATGAAAATTGAAATCATTTTCATGTATATATGAGTGTAGATGATGATTTAGCATATTTCATTGTCCAGGTCTGCTTCTCTGCTGGAAATAACAATGTAGCATCATTACAGTAATATGAAACAAAAGAACTAATAGCATCCAAAACTTTACTTCATGACTTATAGGGAAAATAACACATGCTTATTAAAATTATTTTTAAAAGGATTAAATTCAAAAATCTATCAGACATTTTTGAATATTTTAATGGGGGGACAAGTCAAATTGCTATCCAAAAATATTAACTAATTTCCTTAGTATGTAATATGGACTTGCTATTAGAATGACACTTTCCTTAATTAATCATTATCGAAATCAAATCCTACATGCTCATTAATTTCTCACTAATCAAGCTAGGAATACAGATGAAAGAACAGGCTGCATTTGAATCCGGTGGGGAAAGTGATCATTGCTGATGGAAGAAATCATCTTAGGGAATCCAGCAGAAAGTTACACTTCTGTTATTTAGCCCCAAAGAACATGACCTTTTAGAGGGCTCACATGGGTATCAGGAACTCAGACTTTAAATCAAAGACCATGCCTAAGGCTGCCATAGACTCTGCTTCTATAAAAGACAGGCCAAAATGTCACTACCACAATTGAGTTCTGGGAGTTTAAAGCAACCCTGGAGATAAGCTATTCTCTGTGCTTGAGAATTAAAGAATGAATTACCTTTATCTGTACTGCCAACTGTCGACTGCCTATCATTTTTGCCAGGGAAACATTGAATCCCTAGATCACTGCACTTTCCCTCAAAGAGGTTCTTTCTGGACCATATTCCAACCAGCTGTGAACATGTGCTGTGGGATTACAAATTCACTGATTATATTCCTCCTACCAACCTGTTGAACTATTCAGTAATCCAGCATTCAGTGAATGCCTACTTTTGTCCCATAGACGAACCAACCGGAAACCTCTAATCACTCTGAATATCTTAACTCATCTTCATCTCCTATAGCCAAACATCACCATTGATCCTTTTGAAATATCCCCGATTCCTTCTTACATTACTGCCTTACCATCTCACCACGTTTCTCTGGAATGATAATAACAACCTCCAAAGTGGCTTTCCTGCTGCTATCCCCTTCTCCAACCAATTCCCAAAAGAAGTTTCTACAGTCCATTTCTGATCAATTCTTTCTAATTCTGCAAAGCCCTCCAAGGAAATGGAGCAAAAGTACAGGGATTTACTAGTGGATGGTATGTCAGGCACTGTGAGAAACCTAGCGAGACTTCTAGAAAGCAAAGAAAAAGAAAGGTGAGGAGCTACAAGAACCCTGCTGCAAGATGACTCCTAGTTTTCTTTGGCCTGAATTCCCACTCCAAGGAATGTTCTTGGGAGAAGAAGAAAGATTCCAGAAGTTTTCAGTCCATTGAATTCCCATGACATTCTCTAACCGTTATAGATGTTTCTTCAACTTGGACATGACTCATAGCTATATTTGTCAGCCTTATCACCACTAGATTTAAGTTCCTTAAGGGAAAGGCCCTTGAGTGACTCATCTCTGTACCTCAAGGGATTCACTGAGATTTGGGCTTGATGCCCTTGCCTTTCACTTGGAGGTAATGCTAAAACTTTAAGAGACTTCTGTTTAAAAAAAATGTCAAATTAATTGATACTACTAGAGTAACTTTTATAAGAGTGGAAGGATTTGTGTATCTACACACAGCCTTGGCTATTTAGATAGAAGGAAACCCCCTAATAAAATGAAAATTGGATTGGAGACCAAAGCTAACCACTCTGGAGTTGGAATGAGAACAATGCCAGCCACACTGGAGTTGGGACACAGAATAATCTTTTAGTTGAAAATTCCGCCAGAGGGACTAAGCTAATATTGCTGTCTCCTCAAGTCACTCTACTAATTGTTATTCAACTCAGATAAGTAGCTGAGATCCTGTCTTTCAGGGGATGTATAATTTTTATTTTTCAGATATAATCTTCAAATATGCAGACCTGAGGGTTAGCTGAGAATTTCAATACCTTAGGCTCAATCTAACTGCAGGCCCTTCCCCCTACTTACGAAATGGCATAGTAGGGAAGGGTTTTTTCACACCAAGTCCAAAGTGTTCGTGTCCGCTTGGCTACAGAATCAGCTGTGTGATTTAAGCAAATATCTCCCCCAAATCCAAGCCTGTTTTACTAAAGGCACTGTGCTAGAGAGTTGACGGTTTTTAATCCTAGGTCAATCAATGCACTGGGCTTTGGGAGGAAGCAAAGAATGAGCTTTCACTCTTTGACAAAGAATTTGACAAGAGCACCTGAGGTCCATGAAGATGGATATTCGGCCAAGGCAAGACCAACAGCTCATGCTTATGACACTCAATCCCATGCAATAACCACATGTCTTCCTAGAGGTCTCCCTGAATTTCCAGAGGCCAGCTAATGGGAGATAGTTTCCTGATAGGATGCCATGTGATAGTAAAGGGGAAAACTATGGAATCAGACATACTAGGGTATAAAACACTAAGCATTGGCCACTAAGTAGCCTCACATATATGACCTTGGGTAAATTAATCTTTGAGCCTCTGGTTCATTGTCTTAAAAAATGAGATGAAAGTATTTACCTCTCAATGTGCTGGTAAGGGTCAAATTCAACTCTTATTTAGTATTTTCCAAATGCATGCCTCCCTTTCCAGCATTTTGACACATGAAGTGGACCTCCCTTAGCTTCAGCTATCAAAACTTCATCCACAAAGTCTTTCTTGAGTGTCTTACTCATCATTTTGTTCTCTCCTCCTGTCCAAATAAACCCTGTGGGGAGGGGAGAGTGTGCTATCTCATTTCCTTCAACACACTTTGAACTTCTCTGATAAACTGTTTTGCAGTGTAGGCTTCACAGACATTGATATTCTTGTCTTATTCCTATTAGTTTTAAGTTGGTGGACCAGAATTGTAGCTTCAATGTTCCTTTCTGTGTTTCCATGAAGGAAATGCTATAACTCATTAATGTCTTTGCACACCAAAGTGTTCACTGGCACAATCGGAGAGTAGGGTATCAGCAAAAAGCTATTCCACAGCCATAAATGTCAGTTCTTGTGTCATATGCAAGTATGAAAATACTTCCACTAGGTCTCATTTGTGACAACCATATATTAGCCACTTTGTAAGTAATCTTAACTTGAACCTAAAAAGGCAGGCACTTATTTTATAGATATCTCAGCCTTCCAAATCTCCCTCAGTCTGGTCTTTCAACCAATGGCAAAGATGACGTAAAAATCTGCAATATGTTTAAAGTGCACCATCACCTTATCCTACAGATCCTGTGAAAAGCTCTTCAGGTGAGTAATAGGTAATAATTCCTTTCCTGTGGCTAAAGTGTTTCAAAAAATATATATTTTTAAGAAAAAAAATCCAATATGGAACCCTGCAGAGGATGACAGGATGAACAAGGGACCCACAGCCACAGCCATTCAATCAACACAGGATAAGCCAGTGAGACAGAAACCAAGGATTCTCGACACAAAAACCCGGCTGAAGACTGGGCTATCCATGGTCCCCTACCACAGAGACTGATCCAGACGGCCCACGGAGGAGGATATCCAGCTGACTGGGGATGGGGAAGGGGGGCAATGTGAATTGGGGATAACAACTCATTGTTGGCCCACTAAACAATGTAACTGATTAATGACAATAAAAAAAAAATCCAGAGTCAAGGGCAGAGTCATGAGGTAAAACAATGTTCATGTTGAATAATGCAAAACCTCAAAAATCTTCTAGTCCACAATGATATGGATAAGTCATTTTTTTGTTCCACATGTTCTCAATTTTATCATGTTAAAAACGTGTTAATAGCAGTTACCATCCATATCCCTCCCAGAAAGCTAGTGCTATTTGAGAACCAACTTTAAGCATTCCTCCACTTCCCTCAGTGTAGAGGGCTCTCATAAACTGGTGTGATTCCCAGGGCCCAGAGCTCACATCTTCAGTAAGTTGGATGGCATCTCCTGAAAAGATATAATCATGCCCTAACCCCGAGAACTTGTGACCATTATTGGGAACCTTATTTGGGAAAGGCATATTTTCAGATGTCATTAAGAATCTGAAGATGACATAATTCTGGATTATTCAGGTGTTCGTGTTAGATACACTCAGAAGAGAGACAGGAGGAACTCCAGAATCATTAAAAGAACAGCTCTACTGATACTTCTTTTGGATTTTTGGCCTCCACAACTGTGAATGAACAAATGTTCATTGTTTTTTTTTTTTTTTTTTTGTTCTTTTTTTGTTCATTGTTTTAAGCTACCAAATTTGAGGTAAATACATTATAGCAGCCTTAGGAAACATATACTACCTCCCTCTCTACCTCACCTAAAAATGTCTGCCTGATGTTGACTAAATGTTTCATCATGAATGGGTTCATCTTGCTTAAGCCATTCATTTCATCTGCTGTTGTGTCAAAGAACAGCATCCCTAAGATATGAACTTTATACCTCAAGCTAAAGAATTTACTTGGGGGCTGGAGAGGTGGCTCAACAGTTAAGGCACTTGCCTGTAAAGCCTATTGTCCCAGGTTCAATTCCCTAGTACCCACGTAAAGCCAGAGGCACAAAGTGGTGCATGCATCTGGAGATCATTTGCAGTGGCTGAAGGCTCTGACATACCCATTCTCTCTCTCTGTCTCTCTGTCTCTCTCTCTCTCTCCTTGTAAATAAATAAATAAAGTAATATTTATTTGAGATCTTCCTCCAACACAGAAAAGAACAAGGTGGAGGATGGAAAAGGGAGACATCTCAGAATATTTTGACAGGGACTTGGGAAGATATAAAAAAAGGAGGTAAAGATCAAGAAAAAGATGAACAGGCACCAAAATCAAATTTTATTTAGGGCCATCCCTGAGAACATAATATTAACATAACCCAAATAGCACTTTACCAGCAATACTTACACGTTATAATGAGTAAGAGCCCTCTTGGAAGAAAAAGTGATAATAGTGCCTGTTAGGAGGATGCTCTGACCAATCCAAATGCTTTGCTTTCACCTCTTAGTGGGATTTGTCTTCTTATGCTGATCAAATTAGGAGTAGTTCTGATACATTAACAATTATTTCAATCTCTTAGCAACTGAAAAATCACAAAAGAAGTCAAGCAATAATGAATGATGCCTATCATTCAGGGCCTCCTGAATGTGGGCTTCTCTTCACATTACCCCTGCCCTAGCCCTGAGCATTTCTAGAGATGCTATTTAAGCAGTTCCCAGGCAAATCTTTTCAATGCCCAATTGCGCTTACTGTTAAGATGTTTCTCCCAGCTCTAATGGCTAACCTAAATTTCAGTTTCAAGCCATTGCACCTTGTAATTACATTCTCAGCCACTGTAAATAATCTGTGTTCTCTATTATCTCTTTCCTCTTTTCCTAAGATAGGAATCTATGCAAAAGAGAGTCATATGCCTTGTTAGTACAACAGAAACCCTGCATCTGAGCAAAGGGTAAGCAAAAGCAAACCTTAAACACTCACTCTTGATTCCTGAGGAAAAAGGCCTGCTAAGGATCTTTTCCTTTCCCCCATCCTTCAGCTTACCTGAGTGTCTACACATGCGTGCTCCAGTTTATGCTATCTTGGGGAATCTCTGTGTAAATGCTCCAGTATCTTATACATCTTTAACACACTGTTGTGTTAGATCTTGAAGAACTGAAGGATTGGAAAGGACAGGTTCTCCTCCTCCTCCTCCTCCTCCTCC
>PVHP010016634.1:0-35605 GCA_004024765.1 Zapus hudsonius
GAAGGGAAGGGAAGGGAAGGGAAGGGAAGGGAACTAATAATGATTGGCTTGGCCTGAAGAACAGCCTGTCTGATTATAAAGGATGGGTAACATTTGCTAGTATGATATGAAAATAACAGCATCAAAAGAACAAATAAATGAACTGATTAAAAATTTTGGAAGTCAGGCGCATGCCTGTAACTTCAATAATGTGGAAGATGAGACAGGAAGATCTTCAGTTTGAGGCCAACCCAGACTATATAGGAATCCTACCTTTAAAAAGAGTGGGCAGAAAAAGTGGTTAGCAACTACTGTTTTTAACTGCTTTAAAGTGATGGGAAACAGGGTATGGGATGGAGAGATGCTGCACAGAGTGCTTTTGCATCAGAAGACCTACTGTACAGCATGGTAATAAAAGCTAACAATACTGTATAGTATATTGTACATGTAAAAAACTGTTGAAGAGGGTAGATCTCAAATGTTCATACCAAAGTTGGGGGTAAAAGAAAAATGATATGAGGTAGGTGATGGATACATTAATCAACTTTATTACTGTAATCACTTCACAGTGTATACATCTCAAAACATCACACTATACACTGTAAACATATCTAACTTTTACTTGTCAGATTATACCTCAAAAAAGTTTGAGAGAACAAAATGTTTTCCAATAAACTCTTCAATCCACAAAAAAAGGAAAAACATCTAATATAACTTACCTTTTTGTCTCTGGTCCTTACTTCTCCATAGAAATCTAGGGCCTCTTGTGCCTTTAAAAATTTGCCCCGATGCAATAAATATGCGCAAATCATTACACCAGTCCGTCCCTTTCCAGCTTTACAGTGAATTGCTGCAACATGATTGTCATCTTCACTTAGCCATTGGTCAAGATCTTCACAAAAGGGTTTGATAAGTTCTAGCTGTGGTGGGTTATGGTCTTCAAAAGGATACTGTGCAACTGTTGTAAAAAGATAACCTCAGAGTAAGAAAAAAATCTCTCCTAAACTTTTAGTGAATTTTAGAAATGCAGGATATAAACTTTAATAGGTATTTTAAAAGGCAATCTGATTTTTGGAGAAAAATAATTTATTGCTTATTAACTTAGTTTTTGAATAAAAAGATCCTTTACAAATTCTTAACTGCTATAAGAAAGGGAGCACAGGTCACTATCTATTGGAGGTAGAGCTGAATCCACAATGAAATGTCATGTGGCCTTTTCAGGGCTCTAAACATATTTTCCAACAAAAAGAGTATCAACAGCTATTACTGCACCATCACAAAACGTATTTTCATGAAATGAATAGATGAGTAATATAGTCAACTATGGAAAAAACTAAATTTTACATTTTATAAAATAAAAATGGATATTTTAAATGAATCTTTCAAGTGCTATTATTGTATTCATATGACTTGGAAGGCATTTATAAAATAAACTGAAAATAATTCCTTTCAAAAAGCATACAAGTGTATAAAGATGACCAAGCAAAGTTTTAGGTCTTTTCACATGAATTGTCAAAAACCCAATATTTCTCTGTTCCCTATAGTCAAGAGTTGAGGCCTTTTTTTGCTGTTATAGTTATTGTTGTTTACTGTTGTTTTTACATTGTCTAGAATTAAGACTTCAGTTCTAATAGTACTGAATTTTACCTCATTAGTATCTGCCTTGTTTCCATTCTATTAAGACTTGTAAGAGCCCTGACTAATGTTAAAGTTCCAATTATCTGCTATAGTACTTAAGTATACAAAAATTATGCTTTATATCCTCAGCTGAGTCTTCATAATCTGGGACATGCTTGGACCAGTTAAGTCCTTGGGAGCACTGCTGAGGACAGCGGCTACTACACATGGTGGCGGGCAGCTTGCATACCACCCCTCCCAGCTTCATCGCTCTGGTAGCAGGCACACAGAACACTCAGGGGAATCTGTGAAATGACTATTTAAAGCCAGATACACTTCAACTGTGGTGTGCTTTGCCCAGTAAGTAGCAGTCTATCTCTACCTCTAAAAAAAGAAACATTCTTAGTAAACTATACTAATTTAGCCCATCGTGCTTCAGAATTCTCAAACCATCTGTTTGAACATCTATTCTACATTTTCAGAAGGGATCAATGACAAATCCATCACTCTCCTGCTTTTGGTACTCATTTCCCTTTCTGACTATCATGGCAGCATTTGCCAAGCTGGAAAAAAAGGTTTCGTGGGCTCAGAATTTACCTACATGTGTGGCAGAACCCACTGAGTGCAGTTTCCAGCCCTCATCTTTCTACACTGCTTTATCCTTTCAAATCTTTAAGTCATTCTTCAATACAAAAAAGTTAAATAATTCTGCCTTATCGAACTGCTTCTCAGAGTAAATTCCTTTCTACTTATTCTACTGTTACTCTGATATTTCGCCCTAGTTCTTAATCTATTCCATACGTTCACCAATATTTTTGTAGGTCTACATGACACAAAATTAAATTTGTTTTTGCTGATCATCAATGCACAGCAAATGATAGTGTACAGATTTTAAGTTACATAATACATTATAGTATATTTACACGTACCTCTGCAGTTAAATTTGGCGGTGTCATAATGTCTTTCAGCACATCTAAAAGAAAAGTTTAAATGTGGTATAATTACCTTTATACTTAGGTAAAAAAGTACTAATATTACCAAATATTTCCTGAATCTTTAGAATATGCCAGGTATTCTATTAAGTGTTTTTACATTCACTATGAGTTAATCCCAAAAATTTTCTGAAGTACCATTATTATCCTCATTTGGTAATTAAGGAAACCACGGTTTAAAAGATGGAGAACATAAAATTAAGAGGTTTACATTTGCTTATAAAATTTGTGTTACCACTAATATACAACATTTCAAATTCATCTGCTTTTATTACTTGAAATTTCCTTGAGAAGGTGTATAAATTAGAATGTATTTTGGATTTCACAAGTACCTGTGAATAACTGACTAGTTTCAATATTTTCTTTGTCTCACTGATGGTCATATATAATCTCAAAATCTTATTTTAAAATACATGTTAAAAATATAGAACTGAGAAATTGTAAATAATAAATGAATGACACTAGTCCACTTGGACATGTGCATATTACTAAATTCTTTTAAACCAGGACTTTTTTTCTTTTAGATAATCCAAATGTCATCTTTTCCCATATGCTCTCAGTAAATTTTAACTAATATCTCATCACACTGAAATAAGTAAAATCAATGCAGAATAGTAAAATGCTTAGCATTATTCGAACATCCATATATCCATCTTTTAATAAAAATGATATTTATAATCATGTAGTGACTTACTCTATAATAAAACATACATAAATATCTATAGGTTCAAAGGCAGATTCAATACATCAGTATGGTCAGCAGTATCCCAGTAATTCTAATAACTAACCACTTGAAAATTTTTTTGAAAATAAACTGAGCTTGGTGGTATAGCCTATAATCCAACCACTCAGGAGACAAAAGTAGAAGAAATACAAGTTCAAGGCCAGCCTGGACTATATAACACTCTTTCTCAAAAAACAAAGAATGAAAATTACTGTAAATAAAAGCATTTAACAAACAAATAAGGGCTAGAGAGATTGTTCAGCAGTTAAAGGCACTTGTTTACAAAGCCTGTAAACCCAGGTTTGATCCCCAGTTCCCACGTAAAGCCTGGAGTTTTTAGTGGCAGGAAGCCCTAGAGTGTCTATTTTCTCTTTCTCTCCCTCCCGTCTTTTTCAAATATATAATAAAAATTTTTAAAAAATCAAACTAATAAAGGTTTATGACTCTTTTACCCACAAATTCCAAAGTACCAAGTTAAGAACATCTAATCTCAAGTGTAGCAGAGCCTAATCTGAGGTTTAAAAAATAAATGTAGTCCTTCCTTAACTATACACCTACATTGAACAACTAAATATTTAATTCTAAGTAGTATTCTAAATTCAAACTGGTTGTTTATATAATACAAGGTATATGCTTTAGTAACACTTTTTAAAAGAAATATTTTATTTATTCATTTTCTAGCAGAGAGAGAGAGAGAGAGAGAGAGAGAGAGAGAGAGAGAGAGAGAGAGAGAGAGGGAAAGCGCGTGCACCAGGGCCACCACCTTGTGGGTCTGGCATATGTGGGTACTGGGGAATTGAACCTGGGGCCTTAGGCACTGGAGGCAAGTGCCTTAACTGCTGAGCCAGCTCTCCAGCCCTAGTAACACTTTTTTTGAAAGCTGAAGAATTTGGCACATTGAAATATAACTGGCTTTGAAGAGTTTCAAAATCAGTGGCTGTGGGTCTTATACATTCAGAAATCTCAAAACACCTATGTAGCTCTGCTAAAGTTTCAAAAAACCAAATTCACAAAAAGCTTGAACTATTATATAAGCAACAACCCACTGGTTTTCTAACTGATCAGACCTGAAATAAATCCACTTAATATTACCACTCAAAACAAAACAAACTTTCTCCTTCAGTATATTATCTATTATACTGTTTTGTTAATAAACTTTAGTAATGGCTGGCATATACAGCCTTGTTAAATAATTTCATATTTGCTGATATTTAAAAAAAACATGACATATATGAAGAAAACTATTCCTCCATCTTTTTAAATTTCTTTTCTGATCTTTTATTCTCCACTTCCCCAAAATGCTAGGATTACAGGCCATCACACCCAGCTTTACCTGTTATTTTATTTTCAGTTGCAATTTTATGATTTCTTTAGCAGATTTTAATCAGTAGAATAAAGAGCCACAGTATTTTATAAAGAATCATACAAATGCTTAGGAGTTGAGTTATAAGACTAGGAATATAATTTTAACAAACTAGTTTTATGATAGATTATCAGAAGATGTAAATTTCATGTATATTCAGTTGTCTCAACTTGCCATACTTTCTTAGGATCTTAAAATGCCTGGTTTGAGACTTGGGATAGTGGTAGAACCATCTCACCAACAAGGGAAAAAAAAAAAAAACCAAAAAGAAAGAAAGGAAGAGAATTCTTGGAAAGAAGGAAATAAAACTGGCTTAAAGAATACTTTAAGATCACTGTTTAAAATGCTCAAAATTATCAGGAGGTTCTCAAATATTAGTAAGATGAAAAAAATATGGAGGGAAAGTGCAAATGATGACTTTAAAATGTGCATACCTTACAAAGGAGCAGCTATGTTTTTAGTTTCATCCTCACAACCATGTGATAATAGTTAATATTAACTTCATTTTATATGTGTGAAAGCCAAGATTCAATGCATTTTTAAGAGCTTGCCCCAAATCACAATGTGCAAATGGAGAGCGAGAACTGAAACCAAGTATCCTTGGTTATCAAAGTCCAACTACTTCATTCTTCAATTTAGGCCAGCCTAGAACTATAGAATGAGTTCCAGGTCAGCCTAGGCTAGAGTAAGACTCAACCTCAAGAAAAAATATTTAAATGTAAAGCAATAATGTTTTTCAAATTTTAGTCAAAGCCAATATTACAAGAACAATATTTGTCACAAAGACAGAACCAACTGTGATGATAAAAACTAAGAATCACAAGACTTGCTCATACAATGTATCTAATTAACAATAAATAAAAAACAAATAAGTTTTTTAAAAGTAATAATCCCCCCCAAAAAAAAAAACTAAGAAAAAACTACACAAATCTTTACAAGTAAACACAAGAGTTTAGGAGAATACAGGCTAGGGCTAGTAATGATGAAAAGTGTTGAGAGAAAGGGTTGCAGAGTGTGATGGCTAAATTTTGTTGTCAACTTGACCTGCTAGTAGTAATCTTGTGTGGGTCTCTGAGGTTGTTCACAGGAAGGCAGCCCTCTCAGTAGGGGGCAGGATGTAAGGAAGCTCAGAGGTACTAGAAATGAACATCCCTTCCTGGGAGGGCAGTGCAGGAAGGAAATTCCAGAGACTCTGGGAAGTCTGGGATAAGGCTGTAAAATACCAGCCTAAGGCTATGTAAAGGGAAAGTAATCTCTCTCCCTCCCCCCTTGCCTGTTTTGTTGGTGTGTATAGGGTGTTGGTGATGGGTTTCTCTCTGTGTCTGGACCTGTGAAAGGGTGTCAGCCTCTTTTACCATTATGGAACTTCCCCTGGATCCATAGCTTCAATAAATCCTTTCCTCCTGTAACTGTGCCTGGTTTGGAGGTTTATTCCAGTGGTACATAAACTGACTACGACACAGAGTAAAGACCAAGACTTTTAACTTAAAATCTCTAATATATACTCAAAAAACAGGAGTTTTCTATGGTGTGTTAAAGTCTTTTGACATACTAAAATGACAGACAAGTAGAACTAGGCTTTAAGCATTTAAATTTCTTTATAAAAGTCAAGGGGAACTGGACAGCAGAGGTGGGACCATGCAAGTGTGAGGACCAGAGTTCTGATCTCCAGCAGCTACACAAATGCCAGGAGAGTATGGCAGCTCACCTGTAATCCCAGACCTTAAAAGGTAGAGTAGGATAACAAACAGCAAGTTGGCTAGCTAGACTATATAAATCAGTGAACTCAAGTGAGAGACTTTGCCTCAGCAAATAAAGTGGAAAATGATCAAGAAGATGCCCAACATCAACCTCTGGCCTCCACAGCCACAGCAGTCTGGATGCGCATCTATACACATGTGCATCCACACACAAACACATACACAAATGCATGCATACCACAAACATACAAACACAAAAAAAGAATAAATAACATCTCAGGTACATTTAAGGACTTATGTTTAAAATAAACACAAAAGATTTTTATCATTACCTTACACACTGGTTTATACAAAAAAGAAAAAGATGGAGAATGATAGCATGTTTACAATGGTAATAAAAAACGAAAAAAGGGAATAATTATTTTTTAAAACCTTGCAGAACAGTGAGACTTGCTAGAGAATTATGTAAGTAGAAAGGTTTCCACTCTTTATAATGAAGCTATCTCTATTTTACAAAAGAAATCCTACAGATAAAAGTACAGCTAAATGTTTGCCCCTAAATTAAGAGGTATGTCAAATATTTGGTGAAATACAGTTAAAACTTTAAAAATAAGTTTTCTGTGAACACTTGTGTTTCTCAAAGGCAACAATTACAAGGCCTTAAATTCCTTATCTGCCCTCCACCATCCTCAGCAGAGTGTAAATTAAACAAAGAAACAAAAATGAAAATAATGTTCATACAAAACTGATTAACAGGTATCAGTATACTGCTGGGCATGGTGGCTCACTCCTTTAATCACAGCACTATGCAGACAGATCCCCATGAGCTGAAGGCCAGCTTGGACTACACAGTGAATACCAGGCTGGCCTGAGTTACAGTGAGACCCTGCCTCAAAAATAAATATATACATATATGTTATATTAAATATATTATATTAAATAACTTACTGAAGTCTACAAAGACAACTCTCCTTTATCCATAAACAACATATTTGCTATGTAAGGTTTAATATTCTATTACATATGACTGTGCCTAGTGAAAATATTTAAGGTCTTTAAATTTATGTTTGCAAAGAAAAAGATACATCACATAATGCTCGCCATATAAGAATAAAGACCTGAGTTCAGATACCCAGCACCATGTAAAAGCCAGGCATGGAGCATATGCCTGTGATCCCAACGCTAGGGCATGGAGACAAGAGGATACCTCAAGCTTACCTGCTAGCTAGTCTAGCCCAATCAGTGCTCTCTAAATTCACCAAGAGACCCTGTCTCAAAAAAGGTAGAAAGAAACCCAACATCCACTTCTGATCTCCAACACACAGATAAACACTTGTGTCCACACACATATCCACCTGTACATATGTATAAGAAATTTAAAACACACTACAGATTGTTAATTCTTCAACTTTTAAAGTGAATAAAGTCTGAGGAGCCTAAGCAAATAAAAAAATCATAGGGCCTGGAGAGATGGCTCAGCAGTTAAGGCATTTGCCTGTAAAACTTAACAACCTGGGTTCAATTCTCTAGTACCCACATAAAGCCAAATGCACAAAGTGGCACATGTATCTGGAATTTGTTTGTAGTAGCTGGAAATCCTGGCATGGCATCATGGCATGTCTATATTCATTCTCTCTCTCTCTCTCTCTCTCTCTCTCTCTCTCTCTCTCTCTCTCTCTCTCTCTCTCTCCTTTCAAATAAATAAATATGTTTTTTAAAAACAGAAAAGGACCACTGGTGGTCTTCTACCATATGTACCTGTGGGACCTTGTTCAACTCAGTTGCCTCAGATTCCCCCATCAGTAAAATGAGAAGGTTGTACTAAATGATCTCTTTCAGGTACTTTTCAGTTTTGAAAGTCTACATTTCATGTGAAAATGGAGGGTTAAAATGCATTTAAAGGCTAATCTCAACTAATGAAGAGATAGTTCATTAACTTAGAAAAGAAATGTTTGGAAACACAGTTAAGTTTCCAGGGTATAACCGAAATCCAACTTTAACCATAATAACATTAATGACATACAAAACAGATAATATAAGCCTAAACCCTGAATTCTGGAAGCAGGAAGCCACTACACACAAGAATGAAAAGAATTTCCTCCCCTTTCTTAGGATATGTTAAACTGGAATAAAATTTCAACACAGGCAGAAGTTCTTTCCACTTCCCCATTGGGACTTTACAATCCTGACAGTCTGAACATGAAATGAGTCATTTAATGGATTACAGCTTTTGACAGTTCTTATAGTACTTTTTTTTACTCAATTTCTAAATCCACTTGTTCAAAACCTAGAAAGCTTTGTGGTTTGTTATTTTTACCACCCCCCAAAATAAGCAAACAAACAATTAAGGCATCTGTAATAAGGCTTTCTGAAAGAAGTTCTCAAGAAAACATACACATAAATATACAAACCACATATAAACTGGGCTCACCTAAACATAAGCACCTTTTACCATTGTAACTCTCCACATAAATATACACACACCTCAAAACATGACCAAAATGAAGTATCTGCAATATTCCAAACATTATTATTTTAGCCATTCCTTCCTATAATACCATGACTCCTCCTGCATAATGACAATACACAACCTTCATATGTATGTTTATAGATGCATGGTTCATACATCATATGAAAATGCTATCCTAAAACTAAACAAAATAAACTAGAAACTCCCACTGTTGCTAGTCTCACTTACTCAAAGCCAAATATGTAATAGGCAGGGATAGAAAGACACCATCAGAAATTAATCACAACCCAAGCACTCCTTCCTTTATAAAAATCTGTTCATAAGACACAACAATTACTATTTCTATTCTTATCTTCACTGCTCAGTGCTATCTATACAAGTTACTTCTTCTATAATATTTATCTAACTTTCACATTAGACTATATGCTACTTGAAAACTCAAATTACATCTTAATACCTCTGTAACCTAAGTATGTTTGAAAATGTGTAGTGTGGAGAGCACTAACCCTTAACTAAATGTCTACAACTCAATGAATCCAAAGATAGCAAAACCTCACTGGAAGGAACAAAAATATCTTTTAAAAAATAAAAATAAAAACGGCAAGTCCCACAAGCCATTAAGGCAGAGAATATTTCATGATCAGGATAAAGATGCAAATGCCCACTTGAGGCAAAAGAGAACCTTAATTACATCTGATAAACCTACCAAAAAATGATAATGGTGAACTAGTATATTTAATTCTATACAAAACTCTCTGTATAATTTATAGATATCTTATGGAAAACAAACGGCCAGGTAGAAACATATTATTTTTAAAAGTTAAAAAACAGCTTTTTTGGGAAGGAGAAACAAGTCTTCAAAGACAATGTAGGTAGTAATTTTCTTTCTTCCTTACGTCCCTTCTCTTGATTCTTTTCATATCTATTCTAAAACTCAAAACAAAAACAAAAAAAAAAAAAAGATTTCAAAGGACAGGCCAACTAGCTCTATCAAGTGGTAACTCTTACAATCATGCTCCAAATAAAAATGAACAACTCGGGCTGGAGAGATGGTTCAGTGGTTAAGGCACTTGCCTGTGGTGCCTAAGGCCTGGGTTCAATTCCCCAGGACCCACATATGTCAGACCTACAAGGTGGTGGCCCTGATGTATGTTCTCTCTCTCTCTCTCTGTATTTCTTTGCTTGAAAATGAATAAATAAAATATACTTTTAAAAAAAGAAGTCACACTCTTCTCTTATAAAAAAAATGAGCCAGTCAATTCAACAACACGGAGTAACTTACATATAACTAGAGAGTATTTTAAGCTGTTTCAAACAACTGACCAACAGACACAGAATAAATGCAACATCCACTTGGAGCACAACTCCACAGAAGACATCATTGACACTTGAACAGAAGCTCTGCTGTGGACTACATTTCAAACTACCACATGATTATGGGCTCAAAGATGGGCTGGGTGCCAAGTCACTTAAAGCAGATCAAGTAACATGAATCTGTGCCAACATTGTTGGACCTCACCACTACACTTTCTAGAGGGGCTAACAATGCTCTCAAATCAGACTTCTGGACTAATTGTTTAGGAATATAATTCTGCTAAAATATATTTTTAGCTCTAGGAAATAACTTTCACTTATTAGTTACTTTAGAAGCTATTTGCAAGAATACAAATAAGAAAGCATACTTACAGATTGTATATCTTGTAATGGTTTTTATGCTTTGAATCCAAAAACCTTAAAATAAAACAAACAAAAGTCACCATTAACAAATAACATTTGAAATTATATTAATATTAAAAAGGATCAAACCTAACCTCAACTAACACTAAAAATAACCTGAATACAAATCCACTCAACTAGTAATCATGCCATCCTTATTGTTACACAGATTTACACAATCTGAAGTAAAGCCAGAACTTTCCACAGAGTTATTTTCTTATCTTCTGTCTTCAGCCTAATGTGTCATTAAAAATTAACTTGAAAAGGCAGTCATAAAATTTAACTGAAGTTCATCAAATTCATACAAATTTGAAAGGAAGTAACACACAGCCAAGTATTTTTAAAAAGTATATTGAAGGGCCAAGTACAGTAGCACACACCTGTAATCTCAGCACTCCAGAGTTGAGATTACATAGTGAACTCCAGGTCAGCTTAGGCTCTAGGCTAAGTGAGACCCTACCTCAAAACACCAAAGAAGAATCCTGAGAAAACCTTAGGCATAGTAGCTCACCCTATAACCCTAGGGCTAGGGTAAGAGGATCAACATCCTGGACTACATTGTAAATTCCAGGTCAGCCTGGGCTAACGTGCCTCAAAGAAAGAAAGACAGAAAGGACAGAAAAGACAGAAAGACAGACAGACAGACAGACAGACAGACAGACAGATTCCCAAGGGGCTGGGGAGACAGCTCACTTGTCCAAGTGATTGTCATCCAAGTATGAGGAGCTGGATTTGATCACCAGAACCCATGTAAAATAAAATAAAATAGTAAAGTAAAATAAAATAACATAGCTGTGCATGGTAACACATCCCTGCAATTCCAGGGCTGGAGAGGTAGAAACAGGAAGATCCCTGAGGTGCCCTGGAAGCCAGTCTAGCCTACTTGACAAGCTCCAGGCCAGTAAAAGGCCCTATCTCAAAAAAGATTGGCAAATGGTCTAAGTGGGGTCAGGGGAAGGGATGGAGGAGAGGAGTGGCGGGAAGTGGATCAATTAACATTAAGTTGGGGCTGGAGAAATCAGAAATTAAAGGCACTTGCTCACAAAGTCTGATGACCTGGGCTTGATTCCCCAGTACCCACTTAAGAGCCAGATGCACAGAGTTGCTCATGAGTCTGGAGTTCATATGCAGTGGCAGGAGGCCCTAGCACGCCCATGCTCATATTCTCTCTCTCCCTTCTTCTTCTGTCTCCCCTCCCTCCCTCCCCCCTTTTCTCTCATCCATGTATTTTAAAATTTTTAAGTGGTTATGAAAAAGCCATAGGGAACACTACTTCTTTGCTAGCTAACAATATGTGTTTTTAAAAAAGAAAGTTTGGACAGAAGGGTACCCTGTAGCAGTGGATAATGGTGTGCCCAGAAACCATAGATTGTTAGAAAAAATTCAGTGCCAGAGGTGGTACACCTTCCAGTGAGTTGTTGGCCAGGGAGCCCTTGATACCACCAAAACTCTATAGGCTACTGCCAGGGCTCTTGGTTGGCCATCAGAACTGATGTTAAGACCCTACTGCTGAAGACTGTGTATGCTTGGGCTGCAGGTCACTGAGAAATGGAGCTAAACTGGAAGCATCCTCCCTGTTGACCAACTGTCAAAATGTTAGAAACAGTTATGCAGCAAGTACCCTTTTGGAGAGAAGTCATCAACGTATTAACCAGCAGTGGGTCCTGCAAGCTTTACATCTGGCTAAACAGGCCAAATGTGCCAACTTGTGCAATGGTAGGTTGTCTGTTTGGGGGTAAACTAACTGCTCTCTGTCTGGACTGAAGGCCTGCTCTATGGGAGGCAATTCATGCCTGATACTGAAAACCTAGTCAAAAGCCTAATGGCCATAGAGGTCATAAGCTGTAGGGGGGGAATTACTACAGTTGTCTGTCTAAATGCATATATTATGCCTATCAAACTGCCCTCTAAACACTTGTGTTTACGCCTGTATGTTAGTCTACTCTCACTTTGGGTTAGATATACTTCTCTTTCCAGGTGGCAGTGACCACTGGAGTGACTCAGCACTCATCATTGTGCTGAGTAGTAGTGACAGCACTGAGAGACTTCTATCACACCCTCAGGGCCCGTTGTAGACAAGATGGCAGAAACAATTTAAGAGCTGTATTCCTGACACAAGGGCCTTGATATTCATGACCTCACAGTGGCTAACATTACTTACATAAGACCTGCATAACAATGACATCAAAATAGAAGTGTCCAATGGAAAGAAAATGGGGTTCAGTGCAGGAAGGATTTGGGAGGGGGCAATGGGGGTCATGGGAGGGAATTATGACCATGTTGTTAATAAAAAGTTAAGAAGGGCTGGAGAGATGGCCCATGGTTAAAAGCACTTGCTTGCAAAGCCTGATGGCCTGGGTTCAATTTCCCAGTACCCACATAAAGGCAGATGTACAAAATAACACATGCATCTAGAGTTTACTTCAAGTGTCAGGAAGCTCTGGTACACCCATATTCATTCTCTTTCCTTCTCTCTCCTCTCTCCCTTCCTCTCTCTTTCTCATTTAATAAAAATATTGATTTAAAAAGTTTAAAAAGATGGACAGCATTCCTGAGGAACAACATCATCTGAGGCTGTCCTCTGACCTTCACATGTACATAGGCACACAAGTACCTACACACACGCGCACCTACATGAACATGCATGCAAACATACATGTACACACCATAATCCTGAAAACTCAGCTCATTGTTCTTCAGATAAAAAAAATTTGATTACAGTTATCAGTAATAACTTAGTTCTGTAAAAATTATTAAAATTTTCAATATGTATAACGTCATTTGCCCCTTACAAACATCTGAGAGGTAGACCTTATATTTTACAAAGGAGGTAAGGTCTCAAAAAGATTATAGCAGATGGAGAGATTGCTCAGTGGTCAAGGTGCTTGCCTGCAAAGCCTAACAACCCAAGTTCAATTCCCCAGTCCTCCCATAAATCCAGATGCACAGTGATGCATGCATCTGGAGTTTGTTTGAAGTGGCTAGAGATCCTGGTGGGCCCATTCCCTCTCTGATGTCTTTCTTCTCTCTCTCCTTACAAAACAATAAATAAAATATTTCAAAAAAGATTACAGGACTCACCAAAGGTGTAGAGCTAGTAAGTGAGACACTCATACCCCAAGACCACTCTTTCAAGACTAGTAGAGTTTGATATCCAAAGAACAATCATAGGCACCACAGCACTTACTACACATTCTAGGCATTATTTTAAGCACTTTAGATTTGTAAATTTGTTTCATCTTCAGTTCTCTGAGGTAGATAACAGAAGGATAGAAAAGACAGATCTAGTGAAGCTGGCCTTGAAGTTGCTAGGTAGCCAAGGACGACTGTGAACTTCTGATCCTCCAACCACTACCTCTCAAGTACTGGGATTACAGGCCTATGCTATGTTGCGGGCAGCTGTCTAGTTGCTGCACAGAAAGAACCCAAACAAAAGCTGCTTGTGGAGGAATGGGGAGACTCCATCCTGGCAGGGAAAACGATGGCATGAGCAGAGGGCTGGACATCACCTCTGCCACAGCACTGCAAATAGCGGCAGGAAGGTGTGCCAAATACTGGCAAGGGGGAGCTGGCTTATAACCCCCATAAGCCCGCCCCAACAACACAGCTCTAGTAAGGTTCTAATTCCCGAATTGCCATCAGCTGAGGATCAATCTATCAGAACACATTCATTTGTTTGTGGAAACACCTGGATCAAACCATGACAGCCACCATGCCTGGTTTATGTGGTCCTGAGGATTAAATACAGGGCCTGTACATGCTAGGAAAGCACTCTACCAACTAAGTAACATTCCCTGGCCAGGTATGAGTTTTCAAATTGAAGGAGTATATTTTGAAGTATATATTCACCCAGTAAAATTAATAAAAATAAACTCAAGTAGAAGTATACATTATCTTCATGCAATTTCTTAATACTAACAAAGAAGACCCTAAAATCTGTAAGAAAAGAAAAATATGGAGTCAAAATTACAGAATTAGCTGCTAACAAACAATTGGGCAAAACCTGATTGTGAGAAATAATTATTTCCAACCTGGAGCTCCATATGAAGATAAGAGCATAAATCACGGATGAGAATATAACAAAGGCATTTTTAAATAGGCAAACTCAAGTAATTTTGTTTTCCACTCTTGTCAAGTTAGTAAAAGAAGCAAACCATCAGAACAAGACTGGAAAACCATGAAAGATGACAGGTTCTGAAGAATCCCAAGAATGATGCAAGTGGCAGTCATCTCAGGCATATTGCCATTCAGGAAGTCAGGAGGGCAAGTAGTTCAGAGTAGCAAAGATCAAAAGGCTTCAGGGGAAGGAAAAATTTTAAGAGCATCAAATGTGCTCAAACATGGTTAAGATTTATAGAATTAAGGGCATCTGTGAATTAAGAACAAGTGGTGCACACCTTTAATCCCAGCACTCGGGAGGATGCTGTGAGTTCAAAGCCAGCCTGGGACTACACAGTGAGTTCCAAGTCAGCCTGGCCAGAGTAAGACCCTACCTCGAAAAAACAAAAATAATAATAAAATGAATAAAAATTTAAGATAGAAGATTAAATAATATGCTACCATACACTTTCCTCCTCTTATGGACATAATCTTGAAAGAGAACAAAAGTTGGACAAAAAAATACAGCAAAAAAATTTAGTAACTTCACAACTTTGAACTACTAGTATAACTAGTAAGCTCTTGATATGTTTAATTTTCTTTTACCATTAGATTCATAAAAATAAAAAAAACTACAATTCTAAGCATATTTTCAACTAAGAATGAGGAACAAGTTCAAGTAGAAATGCCAGGAAACAGGGAGAAAGTGTTCGTGTAATTTTAGAGTTCACGTCAGACAAGGAAGGAAATACTGACATTTTTAGATATGATATGGATCAGTGAAATAGATTTCAAAAGCTTCATTTAAATAACAGCCTATGAGTCTATAACTCAATCTAAAAGCATAGACTTAACTAACATTTTATACAACTACAACTTTTAATTTAACTTAAATATATTGAGGGGTGAGGGGGGTTAAAGGTAGGGTCTCCCTTTGGACCAGGTTGACCTGGAATTCACTATGTATGTAGTCTCAGGGTAGCCTCAAACTTACAGTGATCCTCCTATCTCTGCCACCCTCCAGAGTGCTGGGATTAAAGTTATGTGCCACCACACCCGGCTGGTTGTAATATTTTAAAAAGATAAAGGTAGAAAAACAATTTTTTCATTCTTTCTTTTTTAAATAAAATACTTTTAGAAAATACACCGGGGCTGGAGAGATGGCTCAGCAGTTAAGGAGCTTGCAAGTAAAATTTGAGTTTGATTAGCCAGTACCCACGAAAGCCAGATGCACAAAGTGGTACATGAATCTAAAGTTCATATGCAGTGTCTGGAGGCCCTGGCATACCCATTCTCTCTCTTTCTCTGTGTCTGTTTAACATACAGTATAAATGATATATACGGCTTGCAAATAAATAAAAGCACTTTAAAAATGCACCAGGTATTCTGGTTTATGCACACACCTGGAAGCAGAGACCAAAGGATTACATGGAAAAGTCCAGGCCAGCCAGGGCTACAGAGGGAGACGGCCTCAGAAACAGACAGTGGGATGGAGGGATGGATGGCTTAAGGGTTAAAGGTGCTTGTCTGTACAGCCTGGAACCTGTACCAACATAAAGCCAGATGCACAAAGTATGTTTGCAGTGGCAAGAAGCCCTGGAGTGCCCATTCTCTCACTCTTTTATCTCTCTCTCTCTCTCTCTCTCTCTCTCTCTCTCTCTCTCTCTCTTTCTTTCTCTCTCTCATTACAAATAAGTAAATAAAAATACCTTTTTAAAAACTAATAATGTTATGGATTTGGCTAGGACTTTCTAGGATTCTCTTCTGCAATGGAACCAATTTAGCTTCAGAGAATTTGCTCACAATCTCAGGTTTAAAAGGGACTTATATTCTGGGGAAGAGAAGATGGGATCCTAGATAAATTTAAAACAAGGCCATCTAAGAAGGAGCACAGAACAGAACATAAGGTAGGGTAGGACTATAGGACATTTTAAAAAGTAGAATTGCAAAAGCCACACAGTTGCATAATGCTAGAAACAGAAAAAGGACAGGAGCTCCTAAATCCTCATCTCACTTCCAGCTTCTCTGTCCCAGAGATAACTCCTAGTCAGTCATAATGGATACCTGTAAAAACACATTTTCTACTTGATAATTTAAACAAGACTATTTCTTAGGAAATGTCCCTTAACAAATAGTGAGAGAAAAACCTTTAGTATTTCTGGAACTATGCATATTAGTAAAACAGATAATAATTCAAACCAAACGATAACCTACCAATTTCTTTAGTCTATCACTGCTTATCTGAATTGTGTACTCACAAAATTCAAGTGATAAGAGAGGCAAGGCATTATAAATAAGGCTGTCTGCAGAAAGAGTCAGTTTCCTTACTTGTGAGAGGTCACAAAAATCACTAAGGATAAAACAATCAACAAGAAAAGTTGAAGACAGAGTAAATACACAGACATTTTTACGGCAACAAGTAGGCCAATGAAAACAGCAAATAAATAAACCCCTAATATAAATCTACAGAAATGTAATCACATTACAAAACATCACTTTTGCCAAATTTCTAAGTTTGACAATATTCCATTTGCTAAGGTTGGAAGGCACTCAAACATTTTAGATAATATAAAATAGCATTTTTGATGGATAAAGTTATAACCATGGACTCAACTGACCAACCAACTCCATAGCTAAAAGGTAAAAGTTACCTAATGGAAACATTTGCAAAAGAACACCAAGGGCTCCAGTGCCTAAGGCCCCGGGGTTCATTTCCCCAGGACCCACCAAGGCGGTGGCCCTGGTGTTCTCTCTCTCTCTCTCTTCTCTCTCTCTCTCTCTCTCTCTGTATTTCTCTGTTTGAAAATGAATATTTTTTAAAAAAAGAACACCAAGATAAATGTAGGAAGATATTTATTAGAACACTTGCTTCTGAATTTTTTTGTTTGTTTTACTTGAGAACAGGTTCTCTTGTAGCCCAGGCTGGCCTCAAGCTCACTAAGTACTCCAACATGGCCTTGAACTGTCTTCTGAGTGGTGTTGAGATCACAGGTATATGTGTGCAGCACTCCAGTTTGTGAGTGTTAGGCAAGTATTCTAGCAACTGAGCCATGTTCCCAGCCCTTTGAGCAACAAGAAAGGCAATTTCAATATCCACCATGACAGTATTATATGAGAAAATGGAATCAAAAGTGCCTAATTAAAAAGTGACAATGTTTAAATTTCTTTATATGGAATTTTTAAAAATTGAGGTAAGTATAGTATCTTCCCTTTTGTTTGTTGTTTTTTAAAGTGAGTAAGCTAAAAAATAATTAGAGCTTAGAAGTTTTGGTCCTACACCCCGGAGAATGAAGGTTCATTAAATAATGCCTCATGCATACATGACTAAGTTTCTATAAAATATCTAAAAGAGGGCTGGAGAGAGATGGCTCAGTGGTTAAAGTACTTGGCCTGCAAAGCCAGATGGCCTGGGTTCAATTCCTCAGTAACCATGTAAAGTCTATTTCCCCCTCCTCCCCCCTCTCTCTCTCCCTCTCCCTCTCCCTCTCCTTACAAGAAACAAATATATGGTATGGTGGCTTTGGGAGTTGCTGAACATGTCACATGCATTCCCAATTCCAGGAATTGAGGCTACCATCCTAGGGAGCCTTCTGGACCTTGCCTGTAAAACTTCACAGGGCTCTTCTTGAGTATCTTGTACCACAACCTTACAATAAGCTTGTGCCTTGGTCTTCACTGGCTGCTGTGACAAAGTTCTTAAACTAGGTATGTGTATTTATTTTGAGATATAGTCTCACTATATTGCCTCCTAGGCTGGTATCAAAGCTGTGGCCTGAAGCAAACCTGCTATCTAAATCTCTTGATGATCTGAGTCTACAGAAGTCTACCACACCACAGATGGCTAGATTTGGTAATTTATAAACAGAAATTTATTGCCTACAGTTCTGGAAACTGGAAAGTGCAAGATAAAAAGATTAAAAATGAAAACAAAAGGAATAAAAAGCAGGTAAACAATGAAAAAAGGTCTGAAGAGAAGGGATATCTATATATAAAGTACAAGAAATGTGTAGGCAGACATTGCCATCTTTATCTCTTCAGCACTTAAGTACCAATCCAGTTTGGAGAGAAGCTCGGGAGGTCAGACTCCGAATTCCGGCGAATGAAGCGAAGTGCAGGGAAGCTGCAGATCTTACTCAAGCCATCACCAGAGACCAGCAAGGGCAGCAGCCCAGTGCTGTTGTCACAGCCTCCTAGCCAGGCCTTGTTTCCTGAGCTTCTGTCTTCCCAGCCTAAGTGCAAATCTAGGAATTTTCTAATATTTTTCAAGAAAAAAAGAAAAAGCACTCAGTTCTGATTAAGTTAAAGACATTTTCTGTCATTTGTAACCAAGAAAACAACTCCTCTTCTTCTATTTTGCAGTATTGTCCTATAGTTTCTTTGGAGTTTGGGTTATTGAAATTGTACTGTGCACGCACCTTCTTAGTTGAACTTCATGATCTTAGCTAGCACTGTGGTCAACAGCCAGACTGAAGAGAACAAGCTACAGCATTGAAAAGGGGGGGTGAGGGTGTTTGCCCAAAGAAATTGATTGCTAAGGGGGAAAGTCACCAAAGCTGCTACTTCTACTTGCCCTACCTAGCCTCCCAAGGACTTCATGCCCATGCTGCCCATTGTCTTTGATGTCGGACACAATAGAAGGCCGGAAAAGCCAGGGAAGTGAGAAAGCGGGCCTACATGTGTGGAATGTAAGACTGAAAAACTAGATGGACAAAAGCAGAGAGTTAATACTCACTAAGCCTGGATGATATAGAGTATATATAATGTTCTAACATATATAAATATATATGTAAAATACATTACATATATATTCCTTACTTTAAAACAATTTCAATATATAGAAATCTGAATTACTATAAACTTGAAAATAAACATCTTTTTTAAAAATATGTGTTTCTAAGCAGAGAGAAAGAAGAGAGAGAGATACAGAGAGAATGGGCCCACCAGGGCTCCAGCCTCTACAAACTCCAGGTGCACGCACCACCTTGCACATCTGGCTTTATGTGGGTACTGGAGAATTGATCCCAGGCCCTTAGGCTTTGCAGGCAAGCATCTTAACCACTGAGCCATCTCTCTGACCCCCAAAATAAGCATCTTTATTTGTAAGAATACTTTCTTTAAAGAAATACTTAGATAAGAAAAGAATGTATTTTAAAAATATTTTATCAATAGATTCCAAATGCTAAAAAGAAATATTACAAAAAAAAAAAAACAAGATAAAGAGAGATGACAGAATAGGCAGCACAAGAACCCAGTCTCCCACCTATACAACCATTATACATACTCTCAAGATCTTTCTGAAGTGCCCACTTTGGACTTCAAGAGTCCGTAATCCCCAAGGGTTGGCTTGGGCAGTAAATAGGTTACAGTGAGTTTCACTCTTCATGCAATTACTACCCATCCTTCACACAGCCCTCAGAGCATGCCCCCAACTTGCAGGAGCCAAAGATTTTGTCTTCCAATTATTAGGAATCTGTGTTGATTCCTAATGTCTGCTTCTGATGGCAGACAGAGAGGCAACCATTCTGGCAACCCCAACAGCAGAAGTCTTAAAGGGATTTAAGGCTCATGAGCATGACTTCTTTTCGTTTTTCCCCCCTTCTTAAAAGAGCCAGACATTTAAGGACAGTAACAATAAAAAAGAACCACATCTAAGAAAATTAAGAAAATCGCCTCCACCATGACCAGGAGAAAGTCAAACCAAAGAGATTTTAGGCTTATACATTCAGCTGATACAAAGCAGACACACTCTACAACTAAGAAAAGAAAAACAAAACCAATCCGAATCAAAACTCCAACAAACTCCAGAAAAGGAGATGGTTTTCAGAGATCTCATTTGATAAAATCCAAATTCCAGTTTTCAACATCAAAATCACAAGGCCAGAATATACACATATATAATCCACCTTTCTTCTTCTTTCCCTCCCCCCCCACTCCTTCCCTCCTTTCATTGTACAGCAATGTTCACAGAAACATTCACAACAGCCAGAAGATGGTACACAGGAGTTCACTGAAGGAATAATTTTAATGAGGCTTAAATATAATGGAATATTATCTAGTTATTAAAAGAAAATTATAAGACATGCTACAAAACAGACTAATCCTAAAGATGTCATACTAGGTAAACTAAGCCAGCCACAGAAATTCCACTTATATACAGCACTTAAAACAATCAAATACAGTGACAAGATTGACAGAGAGGCTACTAAAAATAGAATCTAGCTAATTCAGAAATGTATATCTCAGTTAACCTATACTGATCTCACTCTCCAATGGAGATTCTGTTTGTATCTTTCAGAACGCTGCGAGAAAGCTGTGGCTCATCCAACCTTATCAACAAACTGCAGGCTGATAGCTGACATCCTGGCAAGAGATGAGCCACCCCGAACATGCCAGGGAGGATCCATATGGAACCCCGCAAAGAATGTTGAGATGAGCAAGTGACCCATAGCCACAGCCAATCAGTCAACACAGGATAAGCTAGTGAGACAGACACCAATGATTTTCGACACAACCTAAAACAGTAGTACAGAGACCCCCTAAGTTTTCAACAATAAAGCAGCCTTGATACTCACCCACCATGACTCAGGGAACCAAGCAGAAGAGGGGGCAGAAAGATTGTGAGAGCCTTGGTGGGGGAGAATATCCAGAGGCATGGCCCCCCTCAGTAGCAACATACTAGGGCCGGTGGAGCCAGGCTGACTCCTAAGCTGTCCATGGTCCCCAGCCCCAAGGACTGATCCAGACTGCCCACGGAGGAGGATATCCAGCTGATTGGGGATGGGAAAGAGGGGCATTGGGGAACTGGGGCTAACAACTCATTGTTTGCCCATTAAATATTGTAACTCAGTATGGACAGTAAAAAAATATTTTAGACAATTGTGGAGGAAACCAAATGCTATCTTATTGGACTGGAGGCCAGCTCCACAGGAGGGAAAACATGCCTGGTACTGATGACCTAGTATAAACCTATAGTGGGGGAGGTCATGAGCCCTAGGGGAGTAACACCAGCTGTTGTCTGGCTAAACTCCCATACAAGCACTTTGTGTTTTAAATGAGCACACCCACATGACAATGCTACTCTCACTCTTGTCTAGACAAGCTTGCCTTTTCTAAATAACGGTGACCACTGTGATAACAAAAAAGACACCATAGTGCTGAGCAGAAGTGAGAGTGGAGTGTTCAGCACTGGGGCATCTTTATCACACTTCCCGAGGCTCAGGGGCTCAGGGTCTATTGTGGAAGAGATGATGACACTGAAACAAAACATAGACCAATTGAGAGAGAGAAGAGATATGGGAGAGGATGGGGAGGGAATCATTAATGGCTTATGATCTATGATTATGGAAGCTATCAATAAAAAGTTTTGAAAAATTTTAGAATTTAGCCAGATGTGGTGGTTCACGACTTTAAACCCAGCACTCAGCAGGCAGAGGTAGGAAGATGACCATGAACTTGAGACCAGCCTGTGACTACAGTGTGAGTTCCAGTTAGCCTGGGCTAGAATGAGACCCTACCTCAAAAAAAAGTGATTTTTATGTGAGTTCACCATAATAAAAAAAAAAAAAAGTGGGGCTAGAGAAATGACTCAGTGATTAAAGGTGCTTGCCTGCAAAGCCTAAGGCCTGGGTTCAATTCCCCAGTACCCACATGAAGCCAGATGCACAGAGTGAAACATGTATCTGGAGTTCGTGTACAGTGGTAAGAAAACCTGCTTTGCCTTCTCTCTCTCTCTCTCTCTCTCTCTCTCTCTCTCTCTCTCTCTCTCAAATTTTTTTAAAACATAAAATTTTAAAACGTGGTTAGTAGGGAGGCACTATGAGGAAAAGAGACAGAAAGTGTTAGAAATGGATAATGCAAGTGTTATCATTTCCTCTAAATTATTTTGGTTTACCTCTAAGTAATTTGCTTTCAATTGTTTTAAGTGGTAATTAATAATGGTGACGTTAGAACAACACTTCCTTCTTATTGAAAACCAGCATTCAGGGCTGGAGAGATGGCTCAGCGGTTAAGGCACTTGCCTCCAGTGCCTAAGGCCCTGGGTTCAATTCCCCATGACCCACATAAGCCAGACCCACAAGGTGGTGGCCCTGGTTCTCGTTCGTTCTCGTTCTCTCTCTCTCTCTCTCTCTCTCTCTCTCTCTCTCTCTCTCTCTCTCTCTCTCTCTCTCTCTCTCTTTCTCTGCTTGAAAATGAATTTTTAAAAAACCCAAAGAATTGGTGATCCTATCTTATAAAAAAAAAAAGGAAAAGAAAACCAGCATTCAATTAAGTCTGAAGATGAAAACATAATTAAGAAATATTGGGGGACTGGAAAGATGGCTACGCAGTTAAAGGCACTTGCACACAAAGCCTAAAGGCCTGGGGTTCAATTCCCAAGTACCACATAAAGCCAGATACACAAAGTGGCACATGCATCTGGAGTTCACTTGCAATGAGAGGCCCTGGCACAACCATTTCCTCCCTCCTTCCGTCTCTCCCCTTGTAAATAAATATTTTTTAAAAGAACAGAATATTTGAAAAGGAAGAAGATGTATATAATGGCACATAAAGAATATAGGCTCTTGGATCTGTAACACAGATATAAATGGGTAAGGAAGCTTAGTAAATATACAAGATGATATAATACAAGTATAATGGGTCTTCTCTAAAATTGCATGCCATAAGAATGAGCACTCTTGTTTCCTTGTAATAACTATGGACAACCAGGACTTGATGACACATGCCTGTAATTCAATTACTCAGAGAGAGAGAGAGAGAGAGAGAGAGAGGTGTAAGTACCATGAGTTCTAAGTCAGTCTAGAGTATATAGCATACATATATATGTATATAGAGTATATAGTATATATATCTTAAAACAGCAGTAAGCATATGAAACTCTTCCAACCAAAAACTTCCCAATGAAAGTAAAATTGATTATTTCCTATTATTATCTATTCCTAAATCCTATAATCTATTCCTGAATAGACACAGTGAAAATGTTTATATGCATGATTTTTTTTTAATTTCAACATTTCCCAAATTATGCTCTATGAAAGACTAGGCATATGTGAGTTAAGAAAAGAAAAGGAGGAGGGGAGGGCAGTGGGGAATTGGGGATAACAACTCATTGTTTGCCCACTAAATAAATGTTGTAACTCATTGACAATAAAAAAAAATAATAAAAAAAAAAGAAAAGAAAAGGAGAGGCTGAGGGAAAGGGAAGCCTGGTATACCACAATCTCACTCTTGGGAGATTCATAATGCACACTGACATAGTAAAGACTGCAATCAAACTAGCTTACCTATTGCCTACATTTTATGTCTCATTAGGGATAGAAATATTCTCAAGCTGCACCCCATAAAAACATGAAACATCAATTTGTTAAAGCCTGCTTAGATTTATACCAGATAATACATGAGTCAAGTAGCCTCATCAGTCTAAGGGGCAACATTGAGGCACATATATCATAGAGTATCTGAGTAGTATGTTGTTTCAGATTAACACTAGTTCAGAGTAAGAACTTAGTGGCAATAAATAAGTGGGGAAAAGAGTAGTAGCTGAGAGGAAAATAAAAAAATGGTGTGGAAGTTGGCTCTTTAACTTCATTCTACAAGACATGCATGCCTATCCGTCCCTGCCAGTGCTGATTCCTAAGAGTCAGTGCAACATGAGCAGTTAAAGCAGCTAAAACTGCAAAACAAAGAAGGGCTAGAGAGATGGCTCAGCAGTTAAAAGCCCTTGCTTATAAAACATGATGGCCAAGGTTCGAGTCACAGTACCCAAGTAAAGCCAGATGCACAAAGTAGAGCATTGGTCTGGAGTTCATTTGAGTGGGCAGGAAGACCTAACATGTCTACACATTCATATTCTCTCTTGTCTCTCTGTCTCTCTCTCTCTCTCTCTCTCTGTCTCTCTCTCTCTCTCTCTCTCTCTCTCTATCTGTAAAACAAAAAACATGCAACTTGGTTGACTTTTCCTTTCCTTTTATTTTTATAACAATCTTAGGAACCAACTTCAACTGGCGACATTAAATATTTGCCACACACTTTGAGTACCAAATACCTCGAATATAAAATTTCACATTGCTATAATATGCCCCCTAAGCCATTAAATAGTAAATAATGTAAGCATGAAGATACATGCAATTTATTTTATACAAAGCAATGATGTAACATGACAAAAAACAAACTCTGAACAAGATTTCTTATCTCAGAGAAAACAGTCACAGGAAATGCAAGGAATAGAAAAAAGAAAGGAGGGCTGGAAAGGTGGCTTAGCGGTTAAGGCGTTAGCCTACAAAGCAAAAGGACTTGAGTTCGATTCCCCAGTACCCATGTAAAGCCAGATGCACAGGGAGGCGCATGTCTGGAGTTCATTTGCAGTAGCTGGAGGCCCTGGTGTGCCCTTCCTCCCTTCCTTCCTCCCTTCCTTCCTTCCTCCCTCCTTTCCTCCCTCTCTCCGTCTCTCTCTCTCAAATAAATATTTCTTTAAAAAAAGAAAGGATACTTTATCCTTTGAACAGATAAAGCAAAGAAAATTCAACTGAACATAGCTGCATTAATATTAAAGTATAGGGGTTATGGTTTGACTCTGAAATGACCTCCACAGGAGGTAAGGCTGGCTGGTGAAGTCAGTCATTAGGGTAAACCTCAAGGTTATCCCAGACCTCCCTGGTCACCATGCCTCTTGCACATACACCCCCCCATCATGAACTCTAGATCCTGATGCCACAAATGGGCAGTTGTTATGTGTGGTTCTGCCCTGCCTTCCCTACCATGATAGTAAAATCTTCCTGAAATCATGAGTCAACAGATTAAACCTTTCCTACCTTAAGACATTTGTCAGCTATTTGGTCACAACCACACAAAAGTAACTATTATGGGCTGCAGAGATGCCTCAGTGGTTAAAGTGCTTGCCTGCAACACCCCAGGACCTAAGTTCAATTCTTCAGTACCCACGTAAAGTCAGGTGCACAATATGCATGCATGTGGATGGAGTCCATTTGCAGTGGTTAGAGGCCTTGACATGCCCATCCTCTCTTCTTTCAAATAAATATTTTTAAAAAATTATTTTAAAAGGTAGCTATTACAAAAGGTATAGGAAAATAAAATACTTGCAGTAAAATGTTAACAATATGAACCAAAAAGAAGTCACTATTACTACTAATATTCCCAACAACCCCTTGATTGGGATAAAACAAGGTAATCAGTTACTCAGGTGCTGGACATAACTGTTCCATTAGATAAGTCAATAAAACTACATCTTCCTTCTAGGCCACTAGTCATCCTTTCACTTACAAAAGACAGCAGAGAACTGAGCAATGGAATCCATCCATATACCTTACTGGCCATTTAACCCCTAATTATTTAAAAAGAAAAAAGGGCAAAGCAAACCTAAAAAGGAAGCTATATATATTCATCATGCTGCTATGCTATTAACCCATCAGTTGGCTAAAAGCTAGCTAAATAATTCAGAGATAAAACTTAAGAAAAATAAATTTAACAAAAATCACATGGCTAAATAAATTAGATCAAAGCTAGATAGAATCTATCTATCTAATTGAATAAATTTCAACCTTGGTCACTGGCTATAAAATTAATGTGTAAATCTTTAAATTCAGAGGCATAGAGACAAAAACTACAATATCAGAAGACCAAACAACTTCCCAATGTAACATATTCCTAGTTATTAGTCTAAAGTCTGATCATCAGTGGGTACAGGTCAAGAAAATGGAATTTATCCATAACCTAAGAGATGATAAACCTTACTGACTTATTCTCAACCTTACTGACTTATTCATTTAAAAGAAGCCAATGTAAAAATTAACTTAACAATTAATGACAAATATGCTCATTTTTTTAAAAAAAAAAATATTTGCAAGCACAGGGAGAGAAAAGGCCACTGCAAGGAACTCCAGACTCATGGATCACTTTGAGAGTCTGACTTTATTTACATGGGTACTGGAGAATCAAACCCTGGGCAGTCAGGCTTTGCAAGCAAGCACCTTTAAACTCCTGAGCCATCTCCCCAGCCCAATCACAAGGATATTCTTACAATGAGCAGAAAATTCCCCTCCATTCAGAATACTCATACCTTTTTACAGTGTACCTAAATACTAAGACAGCTTGGTTGTGAGTCCTTGGTTGAATACAGATAGCTTATGAGGTATATTGTATGCAGAGCATAAAGAGGTCTGGCAAACACTTCAGTATCAAGCATTCTCTGGTGACCCGTATATGACAGGACTGCTCATTTTCCATATTCTCCATCTCTTGATTCAAAATTTTCTTCCCTTATTTTTTTCTATGGCCTATTTCACTTCCTGTACATGTATTATCACATCACTGACAGTATTAACGGCCCCTACAGCCTGCACCGTTGTGACTCTCTCCACTGTGTTCTGCCAAATAAGACAGCAAAGGCAGTTCCTTATTTTCAAGTTTAACAGCAGCTCTGAAAACCCACGTAGCACCTAAAATTGTAATATAAACTACAAAGCAGTACAGAGTTTTTTGAGAGGGTTTTGCCATTGTATTGGTAAATTTCATACATACTGAAATTTAATTCTAAGCAAATTATAAATACTTCAAAATTTTAAATGAACACATCTAAATTCTGCAAAAAATAAGCACTTACAAAACTCACATCTAGTTCATTAAGGGATATAAAGTCATGTACTTATAACATTACTATAAAAGGATTCTACATCTACATAATACTTTTTAAGTTATCCATCCATTTAAATCCTTATTATCAACATACATTTAAATTAAGTCTCGGGAAAGACACTTATGAGGGAATATAAAGGAACTAATCCAGAATGTTAACTATAAAATCCATTATATAGTTCAAAACCAGCATTGGCAACAAAGGAAGACCCAATAATTACTTACAGTACTAAAAATGTAACAATGATTTATTCATGCACTATATATTAAGATATCTGTACAACAAATTCCAATGTCATAGATGTCAATAGTAAATGTTATTTAAAAAGTAATATTGAAGTGGGCTTTAAGAAAGACATTTTTCTGAACTAAATGATAATTACTTAGAAATTATGCAAAATTACAAAAATAATCAAGCTTTGGCATGCCCCCACAATTCCTTTCTATAACCACTGTACCAAATACTAGTAACTGTGTAAAAATTGTTTTACATAAAAATACATGAAGCATCAGTCATCATTACCTCAGTATGAATAACTATAGCTAAGTAAACATACTCAAGGATTTACAGCCTAAGTCCAAATGTGAAATGTAAAAGATCAAAGCCACATCATAACAGAATCCAGGTAGTAACCTGGTGAGAGGAATCTTGTGGAAGGAATGCAAGACTACAGGATTATATGCATTCAGTATCAAATCAGCTGTATCCCACGGAGGCCCATCAGGTACCTTACGTTACAGAAGACTGCCAAAGCAAAATAGAGTCTACACCACACTGCAGATCTGCTCCTGTCTCTAGAATCCTTTTTCTAAGTGAAAATACAACGAGTATAATTTATTAATATTTGAAATAGAAAAGCAACAGATCTTACCTTACTACATCATCAATATTGTTCCTGTATACACCTTCAAGTCTTTCTGCAGGAAATCCCATAGCAATAATGTTTGGATAAATATCTGAGTAGTTTAAGTTAAGAAAATATCTGAAATATGCAACAATATATATAAGCATACATTTTAAAACATTAGTTACTAAAAGTAACTTTTCCCACTATAGCTATAATAAACAAAAGGTTGTCAAATGTATTTGTCTACAACCTATCGTGTATAATTAAGAAACACTGGTACACACATTGTAAAAAAAAAAAAAAAAAAACTCTCAAAACAGTTTTACAACAAAGTACACTAAAAATTCTTAGTCCATTAACCCTAACCTGGGCATGGCAGCAATGCTCACATTCAAAAGGTTTTGAAGCTGGAGGCCACCCAATGAGTAACCCTGACTCAAAACACGCATAAAATTAATAGAAGCAGAGCTTAAAGTCTGATCATTTCCTTATTTACAGTATTTCCACATATAATGAAAACAAAGCCCCTAGACTTTGTAAGTCACAGAACTAATATATGTCAGGACAAAAACTAAAAATCAAAGAAAAGCAAAAATAAGTATCTGCCTGAAAAGACTTAACAGTACAACTTCTAATTGTTTCAGATTAATACAATAACGGCGATGGAGAAACGGCTCAGTGGTTAAGGCAAATTCTAAGAATTCAGGTTCAATTCTCCAGTACACAAGATTGTGTATGTGTGCTTGTTTGTATCGGTTAGAAACCCTGGTGCACCCATTCTCTACCTGCCTCTTTCCAAGAAATAATTTTTTTAAAGATATGACAGCATACAAAGTAGATATAATGCGATTTACAAAGTGAGATTTCAGAGCAGGCTATCCCTTTAAGTAGATGTGTAAGTTAAGCTTTCTAGAGATCTATCCTGCTAAGGACCAGGCTGAAAGATAACCTCCAGATATCTCTAGCCCTTGCTACCTATGACTTCATAATGTGAATTGAGATCGAAACTGTACTACTCTCTGAATTTATGAAAAATTATTACTCTAATCAATATTTAGTATGTACATGTTCAATTATTTTACACACTAGTAGCATAAAAACAAACTTCTGTACTCAATTATTTCCAACTAGCTATAAATAACCAAAAAAATGTACATTTCAATTAATCTTAACCATCAAGTAAATTCTTTTTTTTTTTCCTTGAAACCTCATTAAATCCTATCTAATCTCATGATTCTCTAACAGACTTTTTTTTTTCCAAGATAAGGTCTCACTCTAGCCCAGGCTGACCTGGAATTCACTATGTAGTAGCAGGGTGGCCTGGAACTCATAGCAATCCTCTTACCTCTGCCTCCCAAATGCTGGGTGGGATTAAAGATATGTACCACCATACACAGCCTCAATACAGTTTTTGAAACACTGCATTTTTACCTTAAAAACTGTTACATGGTGATTAAAAACATAAAAAACGTAAATTAACATTTACTATGTGCCAGGAAAACACTTTTATCCCTATAAGAACACATAAATTCACCCAATCTCAAAAAAAACCTTATTAATAGACGCTAAAATAAAGTTATCATTTTAAATCACAAGTATTACCTGCAATTTATTATTCTCTAAAAAAAATTGTCTCAACAAAAAAACACAGCTCGGGCTGAAGAAATGGCCCAGGGGTTAAGGCACATGCAAAGTCTGATGGCCCTGGTTTGATTCCCCAGTACCCATGCGAAGCCAGATGCATAAAGTAGCACATGCATCTGGAATTCATTTACAGTGGCAAGATGCCCTGGCACACCCATTCTCTTTCTCCCTTTCTCTCTGTACTTGCAAATAAATATTTTAAAAATACAGCTCTTTATTAAAATGTTTTGGCAGATTTTGTCCCTTAGTGAGCAAAAAAGCCAAAAATAAAGGCGTAAGATAAAAGCAACAGAATCCTTAAAGCTTTTCCTTTTGACTCTTGCCTTGAAGCACAAACAGAATAAAATAGGAAGTGAAAGAAAACTGGAGCAGCAGAAGGGAGTCCCAAAGCAGCAACAACTACCTGAAATTCCTATTTTTTAAAAAAATGATAATTTTGGTCTAAAATATAAATTAAGGAGTTGTGAGAGGTGAGTGGGTAAAGGGCTTACCTAGCAAATTTAAGGTCCTCATTTTGATAGACAGACAGACAGACACACACACACACACACACACACACACACACACACACAAACATACACACACAAAATTGAAATGAATTAAGCTTTTCTGAATAATGTAACTATCAACTGTTAAAGGAAAAATTATTACCATTAACAAACTTACCTAACCAAAAACATTTTTCCATGAGAATATTAAGATTTTTCTTCTAAGAAAAGCACAAAGCCCCTTGAACTATGGTCATTCTATCTAGAAGTATGTTTGAATTTCACCTTATACTCTAACTAATGAAGCAAATACATTGGCAAAGAACTTGGTGAAGCTATTTAATTCCCTGACTTTGTTTGTTTTTATTTTTTGCTGGTGATCAAACCTAGCAGGATTTTATTCATGCTGGGTAAGCATTGAGTCACATCCCCGGCCCCTAATTACTTATGAAAACTATTTGTTTACAACTATACACAAATGGATATTACTTACTAAACTCAGCTGACCCCTTCTTTCATTAATGAAATTATTCAAATGCATGTTGAACATTCTGTGTAACAGGCATTGAGAAAAATTACTGCCCTCAGGGAGTTCATGTTCTCTCAAAGAACAGAGACACAGACCTACAGAGGTGCTAAAAGTACTATTATTTAAAAAATAATAATAAAATGATTCTTTTAACAGGGATGATTAATTCTATCAAACTAAAGAGAAGTACAGATAACGCTTCACCAAGTACATATGTTAGATTACCCTAAAGAGGTAAGTCAGAAATCAGAAGGCCCAAGAAAAAATATAAAATGTTTAGAATATTCCAAGCAAAGACTAGAGATATAGAAATATATGAAATATGCAAGAAAAAGCAGTCCAATGCAACTCACAGACAAAGATATAAGGGAAATTGGGAGTGACATAAACTTAGGAACAGTTTCATGGATGAAAACATTGCAGAGAGCTCAACTTAATCAGCATATATAAATGGCCGGAATCAACACAGGAACCTTTGGCAGAACAAAACCTGGATTCCATCCAGAAATTCATTTCTTTCAAAACTTCATTTTTTCCAAAATCTAAGCTTTCTTGTTTACAGTTCTGAGATTTTACCAAAAACTTTGGCTTCTATCCTAAATTACCAAGATGTGGACAAAGTACCTGTTAAGTATTGTGACAAACAGCATACCAAATACATTCATGCTTAATCCTAACAATCCTACCAACTGTACCATTTCACAAGTGAAAAAAATTAAAAGAAAAAAATCTAGGTTATTTTCCCAGTTCCAAAGCTGATAAATAAGGATACGATTCAAACCCAAGTATCTACATAATTCCAAAGACCATGCTTTTTATTCCACCTAAGCGCAAGGAAGGGACTATAAATTTCATATTTCCAAATCTACCTACAACACAGTCAAAGAACAGTTAACCTACCAGTATTAAAACTAAAATCTTTCAGCTGAGCACACACCTTTAATCACAGTACTTAGGAGGCAGAGGTAGGAGGATGGCTTTGAATTTGAGGACAGCCTGGGTCTACATAGTGAATACCAGGTCAGAATTCACTGGGCTAGAGCAAGACCCTACCTTGGAGGGAGGGGACTAAAAATTTTCTAAGACACTACAATGTAAAAATCTGTCATTTCTAAAGTTGATGTTAACAGTGAGTACTAAATTTGAGGCAAATCCTTGCACTATTTTGTTTTGAACAAGATCTCACTATAAAACCCATGCTGGCCTTGAAGCCACTCTATAGTCCAGGCTAGTTCATGATGCTACCTCAGGCTCCTAATGCAGGACTAACCTGAGACAAACTCCTCATGCCAAAACCCAAATTCTTCTAACCTACAATCTTTTCCTTCCCCACACATTATAAATTTTTCCCCAGGTGTGTGCCCCCATACTATGTTTTGCAGACTTCTAGAAATTTAAATCACATAACTAGACCACATACACAGAGAAACACTTATATTCAAATTTTTCTCATCACTATTCCCTCAACTACATAACTATTTTCAAAGCATTTACATTGTATTAAATATGTGATTTTAGAAATTAAGTCACTCTAACGTGAAATACTTACTGGCATCTATAGCTCTACTTAAAGGTATTGTGGCATAATGGGTGAGTACAAGCTCTAGAACCTAACTTCTGAAACTGTGCTGTGGCGTTATATAGGGACATATAGCTAAATGTGGAGATTGTAAAATATCTGTCAGCAGTAAAAGGTTTCTTAATATATAAGTAAAATATTAATTCAAAATCAAATGTCTTTCCTCAGAATTTATCAAATTAGTATGTCTTTGGTTTGTGTAAATAGCATTTTATTTTTGCCACATGTATAACAGGAGTTTCTGTAAAGCCAGCACACATACAGAAAGGAGTCTGAGATAGAAGATTCCAGAAGCTTGTGGGCCAGGTGTCCTGGCAAGCATAGCTTTGAACAAGGTAAAGAAGAGAGCTGACACAGGTGTGTACCCCTGACCTCCACATGGGTGTGGCCGGGCACCCCTGGCCATAGTCATAGTCTCTCTTACACCTCTCTCTCTCTAGCAAATGTTTGGCTTATGTGCCTATTTTATATACCCATATTCCCAAGGTCTCAAAAATACTTCTCAAGTGAAGAGTCCACAAATGAAAATTTTAGGAAGAGGAGCACTCTTAAGTAGCATGAAGCAATATGGGAATAACCTAGGGTCGTGTAAGTAGGTGTCAGGCTCTGTGCTAACCATGGAACAAACATTTTCATTTAATAGAGAACACCAAGGTTATATTCCCAATTTTGCAATCTAAAGCCAATGACTTCAGGTAAATCACTCAATCTTTGGGCTTCAAAGATTAGTTCTGCAGGAAAGAATTTGTTTCAAAATTTTCACTGGTTATTTTCAAGTAAACGATCCTTAACTCTATAAAACTGCAAAAGGATATATAATTGTAAATAAAAGGTTATTATTTGAGCTTGTATGAGTCTTATCAATTTAAAGTCTCAATACAAAACAATTCCAAATAGTGGTTTCAGAAATTATAAATGGAACTTTGATGTATTAACTTAAATTTACTTCAGCACAAGTTATAGGTTCCTTATAATACTTTTTAAGTTACCAGCTGCTACCAGTGCCAAACCAAAAAGGACACTGACTGCCAAATAAACTATGAACTCTACTGAAGTTTTCCACTTCTCAACATACCCTCACATTTTTCTTCAAGTCTCAATACTATGACTTATGATTTAAAAATTTGCATGCATTTTTGCTTCCAAAGAGAAGTTTCACTAGATCTCACTCTCTAAATGGAAGCACTACATTCTACAACAGCTTGTGTGGTAGTCTAAGTGTATAGTCCCAGCTCCTAGAAGGCAGAAACAGGAGGATTATAGCAAGTTCAGGCCAACCTGATCTTGACAGTGAGTTCCGGGCCAGCCAGAGCTATATAACATCTTGTCTCTTTGGGAAAAAAAAAAAAAAAAAAAGGGAGGTGTGGGGCTGAGACCCACCCAAGTTCAAATCCCCAAGACCCAAATAAAGATGGACATGGCCATACACACCTGTAACCCCAGTCCCATGGGGAATCAGATACCCAAGGATTTCAAAAAAAAAACAAAAAACAAAAACCTCTCTCTCTCTCTCTCTGACAATGACACACACACACACATAGCCAACTAGTTCTGGAATCATTAAAAAAAAAAAACTCCATCTCATGGAGATTGTGCTTGTATTTTTCAGGATGCAGCCAGAGAGCTGGGGACCATCTAACCCTACCAACCGACCGTAGGCTGATACCTGAGATTCTGGCAAGAGAGGAGCCACCACAGTCATAACGTGGAGGATCCATATGGAATCCCGCAGAGAAGGACGGGAGGAACAAGGGACCCACAGCCACAAACATTCAATCTACACAGGATAAGCCAGTGAGACAGAAACCAACGATCTTCGACACAAAGACCCCAAAACTCACAACCTTAAAGCAGCCTTAATACTCATCTACCACGACTCAAGACCTATGCGGAAGAGGGGGTGGAAAGATTGTAAGAGCCGTGGTGGGGGAAACTATCCAGAAGCATGGCACCCTTCAGTATCAACACACTTGGGACAGGAGGACCGGGCTGAGTACTAGGCTATCCAGCGTCCCCTGCCACAAGGACTGATCCAGACGGTGCACGGAGGAGGATATCCAGCTGATTGGGGATGGGGATGGGGAAGGGAGCATTGGGGAATTGGGGATAACAACTTATTGTTTGCCCACTGAATAATGTAACTCATTATGGACAATAAATATATATTTAAGAAAAAAAAAAACTCCATCTCAAACAAGAATGAGCAGAAAAGCAATGGAGCAGGACAACCAACTTTCCACTCCACGCACCCCAGGCAAGTACAACCCAAGGGTGCCACAAGGGCACAGACATATGCATACACTGTATACATTACACACACAAAAACACACAAATTAAAAAAAAAACAGTTTTTAGAAGGTGGGGGCTGGTTATGTAGCTCAGTGGCAGAGAACTTTTCTTGCACACAAAATGCCCTGGAGGGCTGGAGAGATGGCACAGTGGTTAAGACACTTGCCTGAAACGCCTGACAACCTGAGTTTAATTCCCCAGAACCCACATAACGCCAGATGCACAAAGTGCACATGCTTCTGGAGTTCCATTGCAAAGGCTTAGAGGTCCTGATGCGCCCATTCTCTCTTTCCTTGTAAATAAATAAATAAATAAATAAATAAATAAAATATTTTAAAAAGATGCCCTGGGTTCATTCCCCAGTAAAGGGAAAAAATATATATTAAACTTTTTTCTACTGAATGCCTTAAACTTAAGAATCTTTTTGAAAGTAGTTCAAACCATGTATGTATAAGGATCACACATGGTGTAAAAATATTTAATTTTTAAATGAGCAAAGGACTCTGAACTTCAATTATTTAAATTTAAGCAAATTACATTACCAAATCACTAATGGTAGGAACTCTAAAAGCTAAGGCATAATTTACTAAGAACACTTACCACCGGCTATTTACTAGTCCTCTCAATTTCAACTTTTCTTTCTAGCAGCTGTTCTGAAATAATGTATCTACAACAGCTTAAGCCTACATGTGTGAGCCTCTAAAGATCTAAATTGCCCAACTACTGCAGGGAGCCGGGACATCGCCATGGCAGGATGGCGCCCCCTCTCTTGCAGCTAAGTGGGAAACAACTCCACCTTAGGCAATGCTTTGAGAAACTGTCCCTAGCCAATCCCGTGGCGCCTGGAGGTGGCAAGCAGGAGCCAGCCAATCATGGGACGATCCGTGTCTCTTTTCCTATAAAAGCAGCTGATTCTTAGTG
>PVHP010016635.1:0-35556 GCA_004024765.1 Zapus hudsonius
CATGCTTGAGCAAATGTATCAAATTATTTCTTGTTTATGTCTTCTACTCATATTAAAAGGGTATTTAAGAATAGCTCTGTATAGTGTGATTCCAGAATTTTCTTTGTCCTGTTTCCCCTAACAGCAGTTGGGTGTCTTCAAGAGGGGGGTTGTGGGAGACTAAGTTAAGGTAGGTTCTTGTTTGATTCTCAGTCCTGGTGATTGCCCACTTCCAGCACAATTTTCTAAATCAATACCCAGACCCAGCGTCACTGTTTTCCTCTCTGGCTTTGGGACTAAGCACATCATGCTTAGGTGGTCTTGGTAAGATTTTTTTTCTTCCCCCTGGCAGATTTTGCCAATGGTGGTGGGGGGGAACATTTTCTCATGGTTTTCACTTTTATTTCTCTCATCTCTCCTTTTATACCCGTTCTTTCTGCTGGTATTTTTGGAGTCCATCAAGCCATCTAGTAGTGGAACACTCGTCTTTCCCACTCTGTTCCTTCCCTCTTATCCTGGTAATGTTTGAGTAAAGTGCCACGTTTGTATGAAAAAAATAGCTCTGCATAGTGTGATCCTAGAATTTTCTCTACTGCCTTGATTCTAATTATATTCTAGTTAAGCTACTGTTTAGCTTTCTTATTCAATTATTGCCCTGTGCATAGATGTTTCCATTTTCATTATGTATAGATAGTTCTTCCCCTATGTGGAATAGTCTTCTCTATTTTTCTCTTACTATGTAATGTTTACCTTTTCTCCAAGATTCAATCCAAATGCTTTCTGTTTATGTAGCTTTCTTGTAATACTCCACTTTTATTGAGCTCTCTTGTGCTATATTATTGAACATTTATATAATACTAAGCACTGAGATGTTATTTTGCAATGGGCATCTTTAGCTCAGAAACACTCTAACAGGCTTGGCTGAGAGAATACCACTTCAAGAATTGCAGATTTAGTCTAGGAAAAGTTCATATTTACTCTCCAATAAGTGATTATTCATCAAGAATTTTTAAAAGCCCATAAATGAATTCATGCCAAATCTGATTCCACTCTTCTTTTTAATGATGTTTGACAATTTCACTCCATCAGAGTGGAATTAAAATTCAGTTTCCTAGTTTTTAGCAGTATTTCTCACAGGTAGGCTTTGACAAGGCTTGAAGTATGAAGTCACATTTTGAATGATGAGAAGAGGAAGTATATATCTTTCACATAGTCTCAGCAGTTCCAAAAGTGACTTGATAGAAACAAATTACCCCTCTCCCCACAAAAAGAAAGGAAGTACAAAACAATAAATGAAATGCCTTATATGCCCTAGTACAGTGAAATGTTAAATTAGTCCATAGTGATTCATAAAATTTTAAGTTGCAATTGGTAGTGATAGTTTTAAAAATTATATATCATGAAGAGAAATTTATGATATAGTGTTACATATGAAATATAGATTATGGGAGTTAGGGAGATGGCTTAGTGGACAAAGCACTTGCCTGAGTTCAGTTTCCAGATCCACCTAAAAAAGCCAGATGCTGTAGCAATTCCAAAATGCCTATGGTAAGAAGGGAAGCAGAGACAGGAGAATCTGCCAGGAGTTAGTTCATCAGTGAATATCAAGAGATCCTGCCTCAAACTACATGGAAGATGAGGACTGACACCCAAAAGTTGTCTTCTGAACTACACACACTTGCTCTCACAGGCACACACACAAATATAGATTACGTTGTACAATGATTATAAATGGCTGAATTCATGCAATACTGTGAATTAGTGTGATCAGACATCCAGTTTACCTGAGAGCTCACTTTGTTTTAAGATTTAAAAGATTGCTTCTCAGGAAATCTTTTATACCTGGATAAATTGGGATGATAGATTATTCAATAATGAGCAAGGTTTATAAAACACCAAGAAAAACTAACAGGAAGTATAGGAATCTACCAGTTGTAAGTTGCAGTAATCTACCAGTTGGCATCTTGCTTGTCAGTGGCTGTAACAAATTTTTTTTAAAATTTATTATTTTTGTGTGTATGTGTATAATGATGTTGATGATCATATGATGATGACGACATGTGTGTGTATGCCATGGCATGTATGTGCTCAGAGGACAGCCTCAGGGTATTGGTACTATCCTTCCACCTTGTTGAGGCAGGGTCTATTACTGTTTTGTCACTTGGAAGGCCAATTTAGCTGGCCCTGTGAGCAACAGGATTGCCTGAACTATTGTATGGTACATATATTGGGATTATAAATGTGTGTGACATTTTGGGTCTCACTTTATGTGGGTGCTGGCGATCAGAACTCTGCTTGGAAGGCTTGTGGAGCAAGCATCTTCAACCACTGAACAATTTCAGCCCCTGTAACTAATTTTTTAAGTGTACTTCCTTTATGGTTTCAAAATTGATTATAAAAATAAAATTTGATAGTAAAAATATAAATTAAAGCCAAACAATGTCTTCTACTTCAGGGACAGACATATTTGTTACTGGCCAATGCTATTAAATTTTGTATTGACAAAAGATAATTGTGAAAGGAAAGATTTTTCCTTCTTTAATAAACATAAAAGTTTTTGTAAAGACAAATTATTTGAGATAATAATAAGATTTGCAAGAAAACTATGAGTTTAGAGCAGGAGCCTCAAATACATTTTAGTTAGGGAGAAAGTTAGAAATTAAATCTTGTATGTGGAATATTTTTACAATTTTATCCCCTCACATTGATCTAGCCATGGCCATGGGCTTTCTCTTTTTTAATTAAAGCAGGATACCTGCTCTTTATCAGGTGTGGAGAATCATGTTGTAGGTTGCTGTAGGGAGTAATAAATCATTAATGACCTAGTTGATGAGATATTTCCTTGGGAATGTAAGAACATCCTAGGAGAAATATTAATGATGTGATGTGTCAGTAAACACAGGTAGGGGCTCTGTAAATGTGGACTCAAGGCTGCAGGAGGAGCTTCCTATAGTTTGATGTTATAAGATTAAAAAAGAATGGGAACCATCCAAGTTAGAATCATCTGCAGACAAGAACTCAAAGTTTTATTCAATTTAGAGCTCATTTTGAAGATCTCACGTGGACTTCCCTTTTTAATTAACTATAAGATACCTTTGACTGGTAATCTTTTACAAAATGCAAACAGTCCCTGGGGTGTACATTGTCTATGTACATGCCATATTAGAAGAAGATAGATCCCGGCATCTGATTGAGCAGTTACAGTATTAGCATCTCAGGCCAACTTCACACTTTTTAAATTTTTTAGTTAGAATACAGAGTTTTAAGAGTCATTCATTTGGACATTTTCCAATACAGTTTGTTTTCATTGATTGTCTCTAGGCAAGGTACTACTAGTATCTCTGAACATGAACAGGAGTTGAAAAGTAGGGTGGCTATTGCCTGAGGTTTGGCATTTTAATCATGCAGTTTCCATGCATGATCTTCTTCCTGAGAATGTGTGCAGTATTTATTGTCTGTGCTGTGTAATAACCAACTAATTAAAAATTAGTGGCATAAGGAGTTTTCTGAATGATGTAAGTTTCTAAGTGCTTCTGTACACCCGATTGGTCAGACATGATTCTGGCTTTTCCATGACTAACACATTTAATGGTGTTCAGAGCTGGTTCTTGATAAAACCTACTGGCAAGACACTAGTAGTCTATGCAGACATTGGGTAGGCAATTCAGTTATTTCAAACACCACTGGGATTTGAGTATGAAGATTTGTGTCTGAAGTATAATTTCTGGGTGTGACTGCTGACAGGGCACCTTTGCTTGTTTAGCTCTTTGAATTGCAAAATAATGATAGGGATTCTTTCTTGGTTATGAAAGAGTAAATGACATTATTTCATAAAGTACTATATCATAGAAAGCATTCTGTATGTATAGATTTTGATTATTATTTGAAATTTGGGTACTCATTATAACATTTTCTTTCATAATTTTTTATTTTTTCCTAAGGACTAAAAGGAGGTATACAATGTGTCCAAGAACCTAGGACAGAAGTGGGAGAAGTTAAGGCACAAAGACTTGCCTATGCATAAGCTGTGTCATTTGTATAAAAAAGCAGTTGGGTATCAGCCTTTCAGAGTTTCCCAAGTGGGATGTGGAAGCTTTAAGAATGTGCCCCAGTGGTGGTCCTATGGGAAGATACATGGAATTGGTCTCTTCTTGCTTCTCATCATCAATATTTTCCTTAAGACAGTAGTACCAAAGGGACTCCCCCAAATGCAGATGTGGAAGGAGTTAAAGACAGTTTAGAGATGGCATGTAGCAACTGTGTGTCCTCTCTCTCAGCTGCAGTCTCCCTGTTATTGATAGAAGAAATTAAAAAAAATATTATTACTGCTGGTGCTGCTGCTAAAATCTCTACCCAAGAAAAAGCTGCGTGGGGATCAAGTTATACATAGTACTTCTGCCTTGTGACAGAATTTTCAAAGAAACATGACAACACACTCTGCTATAGTTACAATGAGGGTTTTTACCACTGCATGCAAAGAACAGCTGGAAATATAGAGACTGAGTGGGAGGACTGCAAGACTGCAAGGTCATTATGACTCTTGGAAGCTCTAAACATTAATGCTTAAGAAAGGAATCATAAAGCAGAAGAAAGAGTTCAAGGGGTGCTCTCCATTTCTATTGGTGAGGATTCCTGATCTTGAGGGGGTTCTGGAAAGTTAATTTCTCTTTCTTCTTCCTCCTCTTCTTGCACTGGAATGATTTCAATGTCCTCTTCATTCTTTGGTTGGGAAATTACTTCAGTTAGCTCAATAATTTTTTCATTCATTTTGATTGTCTGTTCTTTTTTGTCTTCGGCTGACAGAAGAACCACATTCTAGAATACAAACAAATGCTTTTTGTTAACCTTTACCATTGACACCTTTCTCAGTGATGTACAAATATTTATCAAATACAATCTTGTCACTTGATGGCCACTTGATGTCATTTGCCATACATAATCAGATACCAGGATGGACTCATTAGATGATCAAAGCTTACCAACTCACTATTAAAATTCAAACCTAAGGAAATCCTCAAGGTTGCAGGCACTCTCCACTTTGCCTGGAATTATCAGACCACATGGTATAAGAACACTTTGAAACAGAGGAATTTAGATGCTAGGTTTGATTTTCCTTTAGTGATTATAACTCTGGGAAAGTCATTCTTATTCTTCCCTTCCCTCACTTCCAGTCCCCCTCTCATCTTGAAAACAAAGGAATTAGTAATGACTTCTAAGTTCTGTACTAAGTCTAACAGTTCTGGAACTCTTGTTAATAAGTTGTGATGGTTAAGTTTTGTTGTCAACTTTATCTTTTTAGTAATCTTGGGTAGGTCTCTGAGAATGTTCACAGGAAGGCAGTCCTCTCAGTAGAGGGCAGGATGTAAGGAAGCTCAATGAAGCTAGAAATGAACATCCCTTCCTGGGAAGGCAGTGCAGGAAGTAAATTCCAGAGACTCAGGAAGCCAACAAGTCTGGGATAGGATTGCAAGACCCTTCCCTAAGGCTATATAAAGGGGAAAGAAATCTCTCTCTCCTCCTGCCTGTTTGCTGTTCTCTGCGTGTGGTGTTAGTGATGGGTTTCTCTCTCTGCTTGGACCCGTGAAGGGGGGCCAGCTTCTTTCGCCATTATGGAACTTGTCCTGGATCTGTAGCTTCAATAAATCATTTCCTTCTAAAACTGTGCCTGGTTTGGAGGTTCATCCCAGTGGTGTGGCTGACTATGACATACGCCCTTTTTGGGATTTTTGTATTTCCCATCTTTGGCGCCTCTTTGAAATACTATTGCTTTGGAAGAGGAGTTAGATGAAAAGAGTGGGAGGGAGAAGGAAACACTGACCCATCAAGGAACTTTAGTCAGCCTTCAGTCTTCAACCATCCTGTTACACATTAAGAAGGAACCACGAGGGTTTGGAGAGATGGCTCAGCAATCAAGGTGCTTCTCTGCAAAGCCTAACGACTTGGGTTTGATTCTTCAGTGACCCACATAAAGCCAGATGCACAAAGAGGCTAATGCATCTGGAGTTTGTTTGCAGAGGCTGGATGCCCTGGTGCATCCATATTTTCTCCCTCTCTCTTTTTCCTTCTCTCTGTTTGCAAATAAAATAAAATATAAAAAAAGAAGGAATCATAAAGGGAAGAAGGCAGTCTGAAATCAGGCAGAAGGCTAGGTAAGAAGGCACACATGTGCACTTACAGAGACATAGCTTCTAATAGTCAACGACCTATATCCAGTTTCAAGGTATTTTCCCTATTTGTATTTTTCGCTTTCCAGAAATATGACAAGACCACTTTCCATGAAGCTCCTAGTGACATGCATGTCCTAACCATTTCACATTTTATGTGCATATTGCTTTGTAGATAGGAATCTTCTAGAAGGATGTTATGGAGAAGTTACTCCAACTTACAGCTTTGGGTCTGGAGCACATTCTTTTCCATTCATTCTCCACAATGCCAGCTGTCACAAGGTTCTGGAAGAAGGCAAAGATCAGCATCACTGAGAAAATGCCCTGGAAAATAGCAGAAGGATGGAAGTGAAAAGGTCATGATGGCAGGGAGAACATCGTAGCACTATGGTAAATACTAAAATTAAATGATTAGAAGATAAAGTATTTAGAGTATAAAAGACAGTGTTGGGACTGCAGACATGACTCAGCATTTAAAGGTGCTTGGTTGCAAAGCCTGGTGACTTGGGTGTGAATCCCCAGTACCCATGTAGAGAGATATAGAAAGTGGCACAAGCATCTGGAGTTTGTTTGCAATGGCTAGAGGTCCTGGCATTTCCATTCCTTCTCTCATTCATAGTCTCTCTCTCTCTCTTTCTCTCTCTCTCTCCTTGCAAATAAAGAAATAAGTATTTTTTAAAACGTGTATTTACAACCTGATATTTAACCCAATTTTAGGCATGAGATAGTATGGCAGGAATAAACACTGAAGAACAGCCTTATGTAGGGAATAATAAGTGAGTCGCACATTAAGTGATTATTAGCTTTAGACTTTATGACTTTCATACCAAAGAAACCTTACAACACTTACAGCAGGGGTACACTTTTCCCCTTTAAACTCTACACTTAAAATTCTATGAGAGGGCTGGGGAGGTTGCTCAGTGGTTAAGGCACTTGCCTGCAAAGCTTAATGACCTGGGTTCAAGTCCCCAGTAACCACATAAAGCCAGATGCACAAAGTGGCGCCTGCATCTAGAGTCTGTTTGCAGTGGCTGGAGGCCCTGCTGAGCCTATACTTTCTCATTTTCTTTCTCTCTGTATCTCTCTGCTTGCAAATAAATAAATGAAATAGTTAAAAATAGGAAATATTGTGGGAGGAAAAATATCTTCATAATATCTTAGTAATATCTTCCATGCTTATCTTAATAATTCGAAATATTAATAATGATGATTGTTAAACACATGAAGCTGGGTTTAGTTTAATCTCAGCATTCAGGAGGCTGAAACTAGAGGATTGTCATGAATTTGAGGCTAATCTGGGTTACATATAAATGGGCCATCAAGGGCTACATAGAAATACTCTGCCACAAAAATAAACAAACAAACAACCACATAGATACTGTTTTCCATGTGCTAACACTATTCTAAGTGCTTTCTATGCATTAAGTAATCTATCCCTCAAAATAATCTAAGATCCTATCTTAAAAAATAATAAACACATGGGATATTTTATGAATACCAGACACTGTCTTAAGTGCTTGGCATATATTAACTCATTTATTCCTTAAAACAGTCCTGGAAGATTTTATATTTGATGAAACTGAGCAATAGTATGGACAAAATTCTTACCCAAAGCCACTTAGGCAAAAAGTAGCACCTTCAGACCCTCTGGACCCAGAGTGGATGCTCATAATAAAAGTACCATATTTCTTTTGGGGTGGAACTCTCATTTCATGCTTACCAAGAACACAGATTGTATGTGGTAACAGTATTGTGTAGATGGATTGGTATCTCCAGAGGGATTAGCTAGTCCACAGTTGTATATGCTGATATATGGCACGGGAGTTTTAATAAGATTCAGACTCTCCATTTTTAAAAAGTGAGAAATTGTAATGTTAAGTATGTCCATGATCAACAGAATTATTCCAGAAATGGCAGCAAAGAGACTCAGTGAGTTCATTATCACTTTCATTTTGACCTGAAAAGAGACAAATAGATTTGTTAACTGGGTTTGACTTCTATTTGGAAAATATTAGCTAGGATGGAATTCCCACTGCCATTCCCCTGACTCATAAAGATGCCATACCTAAGTCAGACCAAAGTGCTCCCTGTGGTTTTGAGCCCATTAGTCTCTATACAACACAGCTTTCTGCTTTCTGTCTCACTCCTTTGCCAGGTTTCCTATATCAGTTTAGACCATCAGCATTTGTTCAGTTTATCAAACCAATGTCCTCGGAGTGATATTCTTAACTCTTAGAATTGTTTCTTTGCGTTTCCCTCACTGCCACTGTCCTTCTAGGCATGTGATACACACTGGTTAAGTGAGGGTTAACAGCGTTCAGATTATCTTTGCACAAGAAGGCAGGTAATAGAAGGAGGTCCTTGAATATAAGCAGAGTGCTGTTGTTGGTATAGACTTGGGAGGAATTGGCTAGAACCTTCCATCCATCACATAGAAACAAAAGGATCATGTACAGCGATAATACCACCTCTCTTTATTGACAAGGTTAAAGTCAGTCTTAGTCAACCATCTTTTATAACACACTTAGGACTGATGTTTCTGGGAAGCATAGGTTGGAGAATGTGGGTACAAATGTTCTATCTTGCCTGGGTGATAAAAGCTTGGACCAGGAAGGCATGAGTGACAAGTACCACAGTGCCATAGCATTTGTGATGATTATTTTATGAAACACATTTTTCACTCTTGTCTATGTGACCTACAGATGTCAAGTCTGAAGTTCTGGCTATATTTGCAGAATAGAAAAAAATTGATCTTTATAAACAATTTCCCCCAAAAGTTTGTTAGACCACATCTAGAGAGGAACCATCTTCATACACTCAGTTCCTTACTGCTTAAAAGTGACTCTCCTTGGTATGTGAAAGTACTGGTAGATTTTCTCTACAGGAGTTTTGCTGGTAAGATCCTCTTCATCCATACAGAACCACAAGTTCTAGGGCAGTATTTTTTTTCTGTGTGTGAATGAATCTCTATGAACAGGACCACAGTATAGGTCTCTATAGTTTCCATGTAATTCTCACATTGATTTCCTGTGGTTACCAGGACTGGTACTTCCATTTAAATGTGAAAACTCAGAGGTACCTTTAGATTTGCTCAAGGTCATGCTTAAAGTTTCACACTGAGCTAGAACTTAAATCAGCCATATCAATCAGATAATGACCTTGGAGAAATGACATTTTTAAAAAATGTCTGGAGGTTTGTTATTTTCATATAGTGCTTACATTGACAAGACTGTAAAGCCAGCCTACATAGCTCTGCCTTTTAATTCTCTTTCTATGGACAGACTTTGGGTCGATCTCATTTCTAAGCTTTTCATTAATAAAATCACAACATTATAAAAGATCCTTTGCTTTTCGGGTTAAACAGTCTGACTACAAAGCTGTCAGAGGGTCCTTTTTTCAACTGAGAAAGCAGATACTTCTCTGATGTGGGGAGATAGAACATAAGGTTACTTGCCAGACTCTTTGTGGTGTTTTTTTCTGCTGCTGCGAGGAGTGATCCGGAAATAATGAACTACAAGAAGAGAGGTTGATGGGAAGAAAATAGAGGAGGAAGGGTCAGAGAAGAGGAGGAGTTTACTTTTTGATGTCAAGAACTGCTTCACTCTCATCCATTTTCACTCAACTGTGCACAAAATTTTATCAGGTTATTTCATTTTTTTTAAAATATCTTTTAAGTATATACATTGTATGAACAAATCTTGTGAAGGTTCCCCCATTTCCCTCCTCTCTGTCCCCTACCCACTGGGGTCCTTCCTCAGTGTGCATACTGGATCTGTCCATAGGTTAGGGGGTTATGAACTGCACCAGAGGTAGCCAGTTTTTCTTTCTTTTTTTTTTCTTCCCCCTTTGTGTATTGTTGCTGAGGGGAGTGATATCTCTGGATATTTTCCCCTACCACAGAGTTTACACTCTTTCTGCCCCCTCTTCCACTCAGTTCCCTGAGTCATAGTGGGTGAGTTTTAAGTCTGCTTTATTGTTGAGATCTTAAGTGTCTCTGGATCTTTGCCCAGGGTTGTGTTTTCAGTAGTTATTGCATCATCATTCAGGTTCACTTGCTTCAGTTCATGTTATTCAACATTTGGAGACCATTAACTAGGAATATAATAATAATAAGGAGACAGAACTTGCATTTCCTTGTCAATTAGAAACCCCTGTGTCTGTACTAATAAATAGCAATAAAAAGGAATTATCAAAAATAACATCATGGTATCTGGGCATACCTTTAATCCCAGCACTTGGGAGGCAGAGATAGTAGGATCACTGTTAGTTTGAGGCCACCCTGGGACTACAGAGTGAGTTCCAGGTCAGCTACCTCAAAAAAAATGAAAAAATAAAAATAACACCATGGTATAGTGTCTATATTTATGAAAGTTGTCAATTAAAGGGTCTAAAAAGTAACAAAACTTTTTCCTTATTGGCACAGGTTGTGATTAGCCCCAATTTGATGCTTTCAGAATATAATTAGGGTTGGGAGGTATAGGTAGGAGAATATCAGCAAGAATTAAAAACTTTTATTCTCATTAAAAAAATTTGTTAGGGATGGTGTCAGTTACACCAGGAGTGATACTAACAGGGTTAGAGGACGATGGAAGAACTGGTGAAGTCCCTGTTCTTTCTTGTTTTCCAGAGCACCAAATATCTAGCGCCTCCCTCCCCAGCAGAACTGACTGTGGAGAGGCCCTGCTTGAACAATCTTCCCTGAGAGATCTAGGTAGAGCATCGTCACATGACCACTGACGCTCAACCATAGGATGATGTGTGGTGTCATCAGCCTCTTCCACATAGTTATGTCAACCCAGGAACCTGCTCTCAACCTATATACTTCCTTCAACACAGAAGCAGTCCACTTTGCAATCTCATAAATGTGTGTGTATAATTTATTTTTACTCACCATAATGCCTCCCCAGAGTGGGTACCACACACTCACACAGATGGGTGCATAGACCCCTGTGGGGATCATCAGCAGTCCCCCCAGGGCAATATGGAAGAGACCATTCATGATCTGGACAGCCTGGGGAGAGAAGAAGGGTTCTGATGGTGAACGGAACCCATCAGTGTTGGGAGTCAAAACCTGGGACCTGACTTGGCTCTTCCCAAAATGACTAAAGGACTCAAGGACAAAGATACTATCTTTTTCTTGTTAAGATATATTTTCCAATATATGAGACATTTCTAAGGAGCAGTGGACTAGGATGGAAAATGCTTTACTACAAAGCCCAGAAGTGGTTAGCGATGACATCAGGTCACCCTTCAGCTATCCAGGTGATCACTCTCTGGGGCACCCCTGATCTGGCCCACTTATCAGCTTGGACCACAGCCCTTCCTGTTGGATGGCACTCTGTACATGGCCTTCAGAATCAGCTTCTGTGGCCCACAGAAGCTGCAGGATGTGGAGTGGAGAGTAACTGTCTTACCCCCAGAGCCTTTGATTCCCTCATGAAGAAGCTTTGTGTGGGACCCACCACCGAAGACATCCTCCTGAGGTTTACTTTTTGAACAGGTTGCATGGCAAGAGGGCCTTTGGTGGGCTCTGCTGGGAAAGTTCCATTCACTGAATTTCTGGGTGTTGCCATTTTCTTAAAGCTCTCTGAAAATAAAAGAATATGAGGAGAAGAATGAGAAAGTGTTTGGCAGTCTTTCTGTCGTCATCTAATGCTTCTCTCAGGATTTCCTTCATAGTATCATTGAGGGTAGACATGGCCTTTCCATAGCAGCCTCAGGTCTGAGCAAAGGCCTACTGCTATGGTCTGTGAACGGAGGAGCTGAGACATGGCAAGGACACATGGGCCGGGATTCCTGATAAGCCTGTGTGGATATACTTTATATTTTAAGAAAACACTGTACAAGTATGCACATATGCATTTCCCCCTTAAGTGCTGGGGCTTGAACCTAAGAGCTTGTGAATGCTATGCAAATACTGTACCTCTGAGCTATAACCTTGCTCCATCCCTTTGTCTCATTTGTCTCTCGTGTTTGGGTGTTTTTCTTATGGTTTAATATTGAAAAGCATACATTCTATTGTTCATATGTTCCATTATTCATTTGTTTGTCCCTGAATATTGTGATGGGACAGAGGCGTCATGTCAGAATATGGTGAGGACTGTCCTTAGAATCAGGAGAGGCTGATTCAGGCCTCTCTTTCCCTCTATTACTATGGCATTAAGCAGGTCATATCAGAAACATTCTATTACAATGCAGGATCACGAGCACCTGAGTGAAGTCTATTCTCTGAGGTGTTGGGGCCTGGAAATGCATTTTGGGTCTCATCTTTATTGACTGTGATTTACAGAGCCTTGGAGATTGAGACCATCTGTCCAGGTTGAGCTGGGCAGCTGCAGGTCTGCTATAGCACAGGCATTTGACTCTTAACATTTGTGCCTACTAAGACATCTCTTCTGAGCCTCATACAGTAGACAAGGGACAAATCATTCCGTTTACAGAAAACAATGACTTAAAAAAGTTAGATAACTTGTTCAAAGTCACATAATTATTGAAAATTTGAAACGAGGCCTCAGAAGTGTCAAATGAGATTTCTGTGTACCCGGCTGCCTTGTCTCTTGTGGAGAGCAGGAATCTAGTCTCTCCCATATAAACTTCTCTGTCACCTTTTCCCTCAAGTATGTGATTATTGTCAAGCAGTTAAGATGACCTGTCTGTGGTATGAGCTGGAGGAAAGGGATGAGGCTGTGATAGGATGTTTCTCACTTGATATTTTTCCCCAGCCATAAATGATCAGATGTCCTATGGCCCTGGGGAATCTTCTTGATGCCACAGAGCACCCTTCAAGTCCACCATTCAAAAGGAGTATATTCCTGTAGCCCACTAAAGAATTTGCAAATGAATTCTGGTCATCAATTCTGGTCAGCAGCATTCTAGAGGTAGCCAAAAACCTCTGAAACCTGTATGTTCATATCACAGATGAGGAAACAGCAGCTTGGAGAAAGGCCTTATACTTAGTCCCAGAGCCAAACTTGAGGTCATCACCACAGCTCTGATACTGATGCTCTTTCTTCTCACCACAGGCTAGACAGGATAGATGGCTATAGTTGCTTACTTGAACACATACTATGTGCCAAGGATACATCTGGTATATTTCCAGCTTTCCCCATATCTTCCTTTCTAAGTAAACATTGTATCTTCTTTTGGCACATGTGGAAAATATGGTCCAGAGAAGTAAATTTTCTGAAAGCCTTTTGGCAATTATGGAATGAGCTGAAAGTCATGTCACTCTACTCTAGGGGTCTCATTTTAGTGAAAGTAACAAAGCATGAAAGAGGAACCCTTATTCACTTCTGTTGGAAGTTTAAAGTAGTACAGCCTTTATGAAAATCATTGAGAAGTGACAGTTAAGTGCTCGTCACTTAATGAGACATCCCTCTCACAGTTGCCAAAGCTAAAGGAACATTGGTGAAGAGCTAGCCGAAAGAATGTAAGAGCCACTTTGTGCATCTGGCTTTACATGGGTACTAGGTAATTGAACCCAGGCTGACAGGCTTTCGAAACAGATGCCTTTAACTGCTAAGCCATCTCTAGCCCCCTATTTCTACTCTTATTGATAAATTTCATATATGTACATGATGTATTTTGATCAGAATCCCCTCCCATCACTCTATCTGTCCCCCCCCCATATCCCTTTCACTGAATCTCTTCCTTCTTCCAACCAGTTCCTCCCTCTTCTATTTTAATGTCTCTTTTTTTCTTTTGGCTTCCTTCATCATCCATGACATGTTGATGGGCCCATTATTGTGTGGGTAAGACAGCTGCTGTGAGGTCATCAATGCAATGTACCTCATGTCTGGAATACAATGCTCTAACACACTCCTTCCCACTTTCTGGCTCTTACATTCTTTCTGCCAGGTCCTCTATTTACAGCAGTAAGAGGACCTGGATCACCCTTTCTCTCCCCAAATAAATACGAATATTTAAATCTAGAAGTAGAACTGTTGTATGACACAGCTCTACCACACCTAGGAATATGCCCTAAGGACTCTCTATATTCCAGTACAGAGATACTTGCACATCTCTGGTTATTGGTGCTCTATTCACAATATCTAGGGAATGGAACCAGGCTAGATGTCCATCAACTGATGAAGATGTGGTGTATATAGACACAGCGGAGTTTTACTCAGCTGTAAAAAAAAAGCTGAAATTATGAAATTTGAGGAAAATGGGCAAAGCTAGAAAGAATTCTATTAATTGTGGTTACTCGCAGAGTAACATAGAAGCCACATCTGGTACCTTGAGATCCCCACAATGAAGATATAACTTCTTACCTATACATCTAAGAATATAGCTGATAAACAGAAAATATAAGCAGTGAAATAACATGAGATATGAAAATCCCAATGCTGTAATAAATGTAAACACATCAGAACATAACTCCTCCCAAAGTTGTAAATCCAACACTAATGATCTTCAGTGAGGTGGATGAAATGCCAGAAAATTCAAAAGAATGATTATGTTTAAAGAAACCAAAGAAGAAATCAAAGGAATGAAAAATAAATAAATAAATAAAAAAGAATCAAATTCCTGAAGGAATTCCAAGAGAATGTGGGGAATCAAATTAGTGAAATAAGGAGGTTGATACAAGATGAGAGTAAGGAAGTAGAAATACTGAAGAAATACTAATCTGAAATATTGGAAATGAAAAAACACATTCAGTCAAATGGAAACCTCTATAGAAAGTCACCAAAGTCATCAAAGAGAAAGACAAACTAATAAGGTATGAGTGGGAATTTCAAGACATTTGAATACTCTGAAGAGATCAAACGAAAGAATTCTGCATATAGAAGAAGAATCTAAGGGCATTGTAATTTTTTTCAACAAAATCATAGAAGAAAAATTTCCAAAATTAGGGAAAGAGATGCCAGTACAGATACAGGTGACATTGAGAGCACCAAACAGACAAGACCAGAAAAGAACCTCGCCATGTCGTATTGCAATTAAACCACTAAGTACACAGGCTGAAGAAAATAAACTATATTGAATGCAGCAAGAGAGAAACGCCTAGACACCTACACATGCAGGCCCACAGGAATAACCATAGATTTCTCAGTAGAATAGTAAGACATGGCTTGGGGGAAGTGTGACAGGGCATATGTGACATATAAACAGAGGGGAAAGGGTACAAGGAGGAAAGGCACCGGGTGAGAAGCAGTTAAAATAAATTGTATTTTGACAATTTTGTAATGGTACATGAAGCTGCATGCTAACTAAGATATAAAACAAGAAAAAGCCAGGTGCAAAGGTCATTAATTGTTCAAACAAAGGAAATGATGAACTATTATTGTTTTAAGTCCTCCTGACTCAGTAGCTGCTTGATGAAGGCTGGGTCTGCACTGTTGGTGAAACACAATTTCCCTCAGGCCAATTCTACTGGGGCTGTATCTGCAGGGGATCATGGCAGCAATGTCTTTGGAGAGAGGGAACTATTATTTTTCTGTTGAAATAGAACCATGTTAGTAGCACTACATTTCTACAAACTATTGACTAAATATAACTACAAAATAGTATTTTATAAAACATGCCTTTTCCTGACATTTTATTTTTTATGGTAACACACATACACACACACACACACATGTACACACTCACACGCACACCAGGGTACTAGAGTTTGTGCATGAGAAACATTATTCCATGGAAATACATAAAGCTAGAAGTAGCTCACATACTCCTAAGGATACTGTAGAGTCTCACATCATTACCAAACGAATACACAATGACTTAGTGGTATAAAGCCCATAGCTATGCTCAGAAACGAGCTGGTAGGTTAGTAGAGACTACTGAACACAGTGATAACAAAGGACTTAATTGTATTGATACTAATTATCAGAACTCAGTCACATACCAGCTCATCTTGCCATTCACAGCAATTTCTGCAAATCTTTTTGAGTTCTCATAATTTCACAGCTTCACATAATGTCACAGCTTCAGTGGGTTTTAGTTTGAATAATGACTTTTAGGTTCAATAACTCCATGATCTACAGAGAAGTTTGAAGCCCCCTGACCTCAACTTCCTCCTTTGTTATTCAAAATAGCTTTGCATTTTTTAAAATCTGTTTCAGCCTCCTGTGCATATGGCTAAGGATGGATGTTCTTGTTTCCTTTCCCTCTGGACTCTCTAGTCCATTTCCTTCCATCAGGATTTTTTCCCTCCTAAGATGCTCAGCCTCTCTGTTTGTGGTGTTATGCATCAGAAAGAGTCAGTTTCAGCTCTTACTATGTTTGTGATGCTTATCTCTATAAAATTAAGATAACAGGGCTGGAGAGATGGCTTAGTGGCTCAGTGTGCTTCCTATGTAACCCTGAGGGCTGGAGGGGACTTGAAATCCCATGTGAACAAATGAGTGTGGCCTTGTCCGCCTTAGGAGAGCAGAGACCTGAGAATTATTGGAGCCCCCGTGAGCTCAGGAATCAGTACAGACACTCCAGCTCAAAACAAAAATGGGTGGAAAAGGAACTCGGGGACACCTGATGCTCAATTCTGGCTACTAAAGGTGAGCAACTCCCCTTAACAGGTAGGTGTAGGGGGTGCCACACCACACCACATACAAGCAAAAAATAAAAATGAATTAAAATGCTAGCTACCTTACTCTCTTCCAACTATTGTTTTGAGAACATGAGATATGCTAAATTTGAGAAGGTACTAAATACGCAAAAAGCAATTGTTTTTAGTGGACTCTTCTTATGGCTAAACTACCATGTTCCCCAACCCCCAAATCCCCATTCTTAATCCAGCTGTGTCCCCTGATGCTGCCCCATTTCCATTTTCTTTACCTCAGCTGCTTCAAAACCTTATTATTTCACCCTCTTGCTAACTTCCTCACTAATCCTCCATGCTTTGTAGTAGTTTCATGCTGACCATTAAAGAAAAACATTCGTGTTCAAAGACTTTGTTTCCCGCTGCTTTGATTTCACCTGTTGCCTGGGTTGAGTGCTTTCCCTCAAGTACTCAGTCAGTGGTCAAATCATGCCTTTTACCTCTGCCGTGCATCTCCAGTTCTACTGACCTTTTCTCTTCATCTACTGTCTCCCTCATTTCCTTTCTCACTTCAGCACAAAAACCTCACTGGTTTTTTTTTCCTTCAGTCATTTCCATATCTAATGTAGCTTCTACAAAGCTTCTGGGTCAAATTCCCTAAGTCACTGCTGAGTTGCGCTCTTCCAGAGCTCTGTCATTGACCCATCCTTCTTTCTGGAGAAACCATCCATTTGGCTCCTCTAGGCCTCTACACTCAAATCTGTGACACCCATAGTTCGTGTACCCATCTGGGTCATGTCTGGATATGTCGCATGCCTTCTTCTCTGAAACTTTGAAACATTCCTTCCTCTCTTGTCACTTCTGTCAACCTCTCCAGAAGACCTTCACCTTAGGCCACTCCTCTCCCTTCTCACCTGATGGCAAGAACTTTCTCAAAGTCCACAGTGCTTTGCATTTGTTGCTTCTCACCAGCTACTTGCTTTTAGTGTAACTCCTGAGGGATAGGAATCCCTTAAGTGGCTGTGCAGGATTACACAGGGAGCCTACCTCCTGTAATGCCGTGAGCTCAATAATCAGAACATGAAATGCATCTCCTGCACCTGGGCAGGTTTACATGTTCTTAAGATAACTACCCATTGGAAAGATAATAGATTTCACTGCACCTGACAACCAGAGAGATCAAGCATTTTAAGGAAAACAGGGAAGCTACTTTTCTCTCTCTACATACACATTTTCCTGGTTCCGAGAAGCCAGTAGAACCTGGTTTAGATCAGTCCATCCATTCTTCTTATCTCCAGTCTCACTCTGATTTTGTGTTATGAACATAAGACAGGATTTTATGGTCTGGTCTGTGCATGTGTGTGTTTGGCATCTCTTGTAGAAAAAGTTACCTAGTAAGGCTTGACTAGGTATGCTTACATGGAGGCAAAAGTAGTTAGACCAATGGGAATGGAGTTATGTTCATATGGTTAGGGTTATTTTCTTATTTGGCCTCAGAAAATCATTTAATCTTCCTAATGCAGTAGGTTTTGCTATTGCTCCCATTATATGAATGAGAAAGCTGAGGCACATAAAGGTTTGGTAACTCACCCTTGGTTATATGGCTAGAGGTAGAGCTCCAGTTTGAATTCAACAGGTTAGAAGCCTTGATCTTGTGCTCAAATCTACTATTTTTAGAGAATGGCTCATAACTTATTGCCCAGAGTTATTTTTGAGGAGAGCAGTTAATATAGTTTATAGGTTGGTAATTTAATTCCATTTTAATTGCACTCTCAGTTGCTTTATTTCATTAGTGACACAGAGCTATATATAAGTAACTTTTTGTTCATGTTATCTAAAGGGTTACAGTAGCTCTATTACCTAATATGAAGTAATTTCATCCCCCTCTCTCCCTGCTCTTTTTTCTCTCCTTCTGCCTCTCTTTTAAGGCACATGATATCTTGAAATTGCTACAGTTTAAATCACGATACTATTACACACTTTGTCTGGGGATACCTAGACTGGAACAGTCCTCGTCTATGAAACCACCCCATTCTTCATCCACACTCTTTAGCCAGTTAAACAGAACAAGCTGATTCCTTACCTGAATCTCCAAGGCTCCAGGCTCAAAGCTGACTTCTGTGCTTGCTGCTGAGATCAGGGCTGCATCCGGTGTCTCAAGAACTCGAAGGCCAGTGAGATAGACCAGGCCTGTGGGTGGTCTCTCTCCTAGGTACCAGGTGACAGGAAATCAGCAGTGTCTGCTACCTTGAGATGTGCTTCAATTACTTTGGTTTGACATAAATTTCCCAGAGCCAAAGGAGATAAAAAAGAATCTCGGCCTTAGCAGAAAGTTTCACTTCTTGAAAAATAACCCCGGGGGATTGCCTGGTACACTTCATGCAGCCTGGATTAGAAGAACTCTGGTGGCCCCCACCCTGTAAGCAGGTGTGGATAGTGTGTCCCTAAGGGTTCGATGGGCTGTGCGACTGACTTTTACCTTCTTGCTTCTCTTTTAGGAGTGAGGGTGTGTGTTGGGGGGAAGGCATCTATGCAGAGACTCAAGAATTATTTAGCATGCACAGTGGAGAGTGTTGTACTTACTGAGTTCCAAATAATGCCCTCATTTGCTGATGCTTCAGGTTTTAGGTAACCATGTAAATCTCATGTTAAATTTAGCAGAAACGGCCTAAAATATAATTTGTATCCATAGAACATGCACCCAGAAGCTTGAGGCAAGGTTCAGCCCCCAATTTTGCTATAAATTGCTATATATTGAGACAGCACGTTTACCCAGAAACCCACTGTTTTCTTCCATCTGCTTTGTTCTCTGTGTCCCCCCTTTTTTCAGTGTTGCCTTGAACTTCCACTTTGTTGTTGCTGACTTGACCGAGTTGTCTTCACAGTGCTGGGGTGTTAAGTGCCCACTAAGATTGGGATTTGTCCACATTGTCATCTCTGAGCCACCACTTCCCCCTTGTCAGTATCTGAGGACATTTTAGTGAGCTTATTTATACATAGTTTATACATAGTTTTACATCGCTGGGATGAACATCCAAAGGAGGCACAGTTTAGGGGAGGAAGGATTTTATTTCAAATTTTCAGGTCCAGGGGAAGTTCCATCAAATCGCAGAATAAACTGCATCCATACATCCAAACAGAAACCATCAGCAGCCAGCAAACACCGAAAGTGACAAGCACAGAGCCAGCAGCAAGCATCAGGGACCCAGGCAGAGAGAGATCAAACTGCTCTGTATACCTTCAGGCTGGAAATAAGATCAGCCTCCAAACACACCTTAGAGCTGGACCACAGTGACACCTCTTCCAGCCAGGTAGCTGGAAAGCCAAGTTACAAGCTTTAATAAAACACCTGAGTTTATTGGGAGACATCCAAACTACCATAATTGCACATTTAACATTTCTTCTTTTAAGTATTCTCATGCTATGCAAAGTCTCTCTAATTTCCAAAAAATATTCCTTCTTGTAGTCTACACAAGTATATCAACCCCCCCCCCTTTTTTTTTCGGGGTAGGGTCTTAATCTAGCCCAGGCTGACCTGGAATTCACTATGTAGTCTCAGGGTGGCCTTGAACTCAGGCAATCCTCCTACCTCTGCCTCCTGAGTGCTGGGATTAAAGGCGTGCACCACCATGCCCGGCAGTATATCAACCTTTATTGCCAGTCTCCTAGCATTGATTTAAAAAAAAAATCCTTGAAATACATGGTCTCTCTCTTATGAAGACTGTACGTTATAATCATTTGTACCCTTTCCTTGCTCAGCCCTGGTCTTCTTTGCAGGCAGGTTGGGTGTCTGGGTTGCTTCATTTCCTGTAGTGCTACGAGACATGAAGGTTCTGCTTGGCTCTTTCTGCCATGTAGGTGAGCAGCAGCAGGATGCCTAGAGTAGGTGAGTGTGTGAGAGTTAGTAAAGGAGATGCAGGGTCCCTCTGAAGTGAGGCTAACTATCTGACTGAAAATAGAATTTGGTTACTGGTCAGAAAAATCCCGATGTTGTCCTTACAAATTAATGGTAAGGAAAATGTAAATTCAGGTATTTAGCATCTTTATAGATCTTTTATGTTCTGAAAGAATGCACCTTTAACAGGAAAGTAGCATTAATTAAGTGCTTGTTGTATTTGCTACTTTCCTTATTCCTGTGACCATATATGATAGGAGAGGAGGCAGTGTAAGGAAAGGGAGGAGTGCAGTTGGAGGGGATACTTTCTATCCTGGTGGGGAAAGCATGGCAGCGGGAATGGGAGGTCAACTGTTCACCCTGCATCCATAGTCAGGAAGTAGAGAATGAACAGGAAGTGGGGCCTGGTTATAAAACCCCAAATCCCACCCCCTGAGATGGACTTCCTCCAGCAAGGATTCATCTCCTTTCCACAACCTTTCCAAACAGTACCACCAACTGGAGACCAAGTGTTTAAACACATTCAAATCACAACCACCACCTACATGCCAAACTCTGCCCATGTAAAAAGTTTCATAATGGGCTGAGGAGATGACCGAGCTCCTCCCCCATCTCTGGAATTATAGGCATGTGCCACGGTACCTGGCTTTTACATGGGCACAACGGATTGAAATTATGTCCCCATGCTTGTGAGAGAAGCCATCTCCTCTACCCCACCTCTTAGGATTTTTGTGACATTAAATAAGCAACAGGTATGTCATGTAGCTTGATGCCTAAAACATTGGCTCGATCAATATTTGCCCCTGTTGGTTTTATACTGGTTGATAGATTCATAACCATTGACAATCATACACATTCATGTAAAAATCTGTGGTCCAAACCATTCTTTCTTCAACTCTCATTCTGTCCTTCAGAGCTGGAGCCCTTTGGGGAGGTTTGGAGTTTCTTAGAGAACTCATCAGAAGATTGTCTCAAGTCAGGGAAGACAGATGACTTGGTCAACCTCCTACCCTGGACTCTGGCTTGTATCTGTGCTAATAGAGAGGCAGTGCCAAGGGGTATAACAGAGAGGGTAATACCAGGATGATCATTCTGTCTGGGGTATGTGGATTGCCAAGAGGCAGGATGTGCTTCATCAGCCAAAATATCCCCTGAGCCTCCTTGCCCCTCTTGAGTCACTCCCCACCCCCTTGCTTCAAGCAATGCATCTTAAGCATCCATGCACTTTGGCTCTTCATCACAAGCAACATGCATCTTGAAGTAATATTATAATGCATCTTTATTCACATAGTGCTATTCAACAGCATTCCTCATGCAGTCTTCTGTGTGGTATCCCAAAATGGAGTAGGACAGAGAAATGAATAATTCCATAATGCTGAAGACCATCAACAAAGCCAAGATTCCCTGTAAGAGAAAAAAAAAAACAGTGAAAGAGTCATGGTACTAGGACAGTGGTGATTTTTCTGACTATAATGAGGCAGCCATACCCATGTAATAAAAACTCTCTTTCCTCTCTTTTTAAAAAATAAATATTTTATTTATTTATGAGAGAGAGAGAGAGAGAGAGAGAGAGAGAGAGAGAGAGAGAGAGAAAGGGCCTCCAGACACATGCACCTTCTTGTGCATCTGGCTTTACATGGGCACTGGGGAATTGAACTCAGGTCCTTCTGCATTGCAGGCAAACATCTTAACTGCTAAGCGATCTCTTCAGCCCTCTCTTTCTTCTCTTGAGCATATCTGATACTCTGCAGTCAAACAAGTGAAGACTCATAGACTGTATGCCAGAGTTGCTTGGGAGAGCATATTATTTTCTTTGAGGAAATCATACAAATATTTGCTAATTATATCTAGGGAATAATTTCATAGATGGATCAAATACAAAGAAATTCATATCAGAAGAGTGGTCTGTTGAAGGACAGAGAAGGAAGAAGGTCAAGAGCTAGGAAAATCATAGAAGCAAAAATAGAAAAGGAAAGTGAAAAGAGAAAAGAGAAAACTACTAGTCCAGAAAAAGAGGAACGCACAGAAAGAGACATAGAAACATAGGCTGGAAGTACCACCTTCAATTTTTTATAATACTGCCAAAGACTTAAAAGAGTTCTATTGTGGCAGCTAAACACTGTGTGTGTCTGTGCACGCGTGTGCGCGCGCGCGCGTGTGTGTGTGTGTGTGTGTGTGTGTGTGTGTGTGTGTGCGCACGCACGCGCGCCACCTTGTGTGTTGGCATGTGTGAGTCAAGGTGCCATGTGAAGGTTGGAGGATGACCACCTCGGGAGTCATTCCTCACCTTCTGCTTTGTTTGAGGCAAGGTCTCTTGTTTTTCATTGCTGTGTTTGCCAGGCTTGCTGGCCTCAAAGCTTCTGGTAGATTCACCTGTTTCTGCTTCTCATTTGCTGTAGGCATGCTGGGATACTGTATATATGTACACACACACATACATATATATATATATATTTGATGAGAGAAATGAGAGACTTCAGAGAGTGAGGAGTAGGAAGAAATTAAAGGTTTGTTCTGTGGCTACAATTTTTCAAGTACTTTTTCTTTATTCACTTGTTCAAACTGTCCTCTGTCATTCTGGAGCAGAGTACTTGCTCTTGCCATTCTTATCGGAAGAGCACAGAAGCCGAATATGGACCCAGCCCACTATGGACAAGGTCTTTTGTAACTACCTCAAGTGAACTCTGGGCTCTACGTTCCCTTGCAACTGACTTGCTGTCATGATCAGATTCAAAGGGGGGACATATTAACAAATGGCCTTGAGACATAGGCAGCTTTGATCTTCTACATTCCATTTGTAAAGTTCAAATGTTATTTAAAAACGAATCTAGCAGTTAGAGCAGACCTTTCAGTGTTTCAATGCTTTTAAGGTTTTTGTTTTATTTTAATGTAGCATTTTCTTTGTTTTCAAAGAAGGATTGATTCATAAAAACCTACCTTACCATGACCAGACCAGTCTCCTTATTTTCCGTTTCCCTCCTCTGATTTCTGTGGTTCTAGCACATCTATCAACTCAGAATTTACTATATGAAATATCTTTTTTTTTTCCTAAATGGACTCCCTCTTGCTCAGGTACGTTTATCTTCTTAATCTTTGGGGGGGGGGGAAGGGGTTTGCTGGGGATTGAGCCTGCTGCCTCACTAATACTTTGCAGGTGCTTACCACTCGGTTACCCCCCCCCACCCCGTTAGTAATTTTTGATGCACCTTGCTGACTATTTTTTCTTTCCTTGTGGAGTCAAACCTTTTATAATAGTTTGCCTAATTTTAGTAGCATTTTGGAAAGAGCAGAAACGTCTGTTTACAATACACTATACTCTATCATAAATCCAATCTAAATATTAAAACTGAATCAAAACCATTAAGCACTCATTATTGTAATGCACATCTAGGACTAGGACTTGTGAGCATACCACCATCCCTCTAATTGTCTTTTAGTGTGTCATTTTATTATTCCTATGTTCACCTATGCATGTATTTTACATCTGTATGTGGAAGCTATGGCATATTTCACAATAGAATAATGTTATGATGTCTGTAAAATACAACGGACTGAATTTTTGAGTAGAATAAAATACACATGTGTCCTCAACATTATCTGGATGGTGTCTCAGTGTAAAAACTCAGCATACTTACAAGGAATAAAATGGTAATAGCATCACACGGTTTACTTTCTTGAGAATAGCCACAGATGTAGTTTTGATCTAAAAGGAAACCAAATACGAGGAGAACGATTCCACCTATTGCTGCCAGGGCACTAAGAAAATTCAGCAGTTGGCTTAGTCTCATCTGAAATAGAATCAGACATAACACAGTGATTCAGGCATATGGTGTGCTGTAGATAAAGCAGAGTGAGGGGCAAGAAACATCCATGTGATCCTGTACAGCTCACTTCACATTGCTTTCAACTTTAGGTACTCAACCACAGACTGAGGAATCTACATTTTGATGCTCTGATAGGCCAAGGCCTATTTAAACTTTCACTCTAAAACTCTGCATTTAACTAAATATTATGTTTCTCTGCCATTATTATTTCTCACTAAACTTACTAACTTATGGGATATTCTTAGATGCAAATCACTTACTGACTTATTAATTAGTATCTAATGCCTTTGTTACTTTGAGAAAGGCAGAAATATTCTACTTCTGATTAATCTTTAAGTTGCAAATTTGTACTCGCTAGCAATGCATTCTTGATTTCTAGATTCCGCTTACAATTCAATGAGATGTCTACATTGTACTTTTCTTGTGAGTCTAATTAGGGCCAGTAAGTGACTCTTATACAGTAGGTACCACAAGTACAGAAAGAGTGAATGAGTGACTGAAGTAGTCACTCCAGTCCAATTTTACCAGAATTGACTAGAAAACTTGGGCAAGCAATTTAATTAATTATACTATGCCTTAGGGCCTTCACATAATAAAACAAGGCAAACTAGATAACCTGGAAAACTCTTCTGATACTAATGGCTTATGATTCTTGGCAAACCAGAAACAAATGCAATTGATTATATTAGTTCTTGAGATTTTTCAGAATTATGCTGGCTTAATGATTTTCCAAATTTATTTCTAAGGCCAGAAATACTTCTTTTTTTTTTCAAAAATATTTCAAGGTCACATTTTTTTTCTAATAAGGCAAAAATAAGACTCACCATAGGTTCTGTGTGTTTCCTTTGCAGCGCAATTAGGAAGGCTCCAGAATTAATGAACTGTCAGAAAGAATAAACATCTTCATGAGGACCATGTTCCACGGGGGTGGAGGATCTCTCACAGGATAGGCCTCTGCATGTTTCCATGTCTTCCTTCTGAGTTCCCAAAACCCTTAGGGAAGTGAGCAGGATGGGCTGCCTCATGGGGCTGTCTATAGATGAGTAGTGGATAAAAGCCTGGACTGGAAATCTCCTGTAGCCTGAGCTATTTATTTGAATGTGAGAAATTGTCAACCTTACTGGGCTTTAGTTTTCCCATCCATGTTCCTTTCATTATTATTGTGGCCTGGGCTTTGGTGTCATGACTCCCAGTGACATCAGTTTACAACCACTGATTCAGATTTCATTTCATTACAGTCCAAAAAGTTCTCTTGGATGGGAATGTAGAGTAGAATTGCAGCTGATATGATGGTAATTTTGAAAAAGTAAACCAAGAATTTTCATGGACATGGTTCAAATGTGGTAGCATCATTGACTGATTGAGCTCTCAAAGCTGAGTACAGCCCTCCCATATTTAAGCTTCTAGCCTGCTGTGTTAGAAGTTCTCAGAACAGTGAATGTTCTCCCAAACCTGCAACCTTTTGCTCCTATGGTTCCTTTGGCAGGCAATAAGAATCCCTAGCTTTATACACTGATATCCCCTCTTCCCATGTTTTCAGCTGATTAAACAGCCACTCATCCTTGAAGATTTAGTCAAGCTGGAAATGGCTCTGGACAATGTCTCATGCGCCTTTTCTACGAGTCAGTTTCTGTATTTTACATCTGTACTTGTCACCTCTATGGTATTTTCTTCTTTTCTCAACTGAGACCTTCAGACCAGGGACTGCCTTTCTATGGAATCCTCACAGCCTACCCATTCTCTGGCACCAAGTAGTGCTGAATTAAATGTCACTCAGTGTGATTAAATGAATAATAAATAATAGATGCCTTTGTGTGACTCAGGAGACACATCCCAGGAGTCTTCCTTGCCTTTCCACTTCTCTAGAGTAAACTGCTCATTTGTCCCTATACAGAGAGTCTTTCCTATGATCTGTGACTTTATTTATCACACTGCCTTGAAAGCCATCTGTTGACATGTTATCTTTCTTGCTGGACTTGAATTCCTATCAAAAGATCCTCATTGCACTAACCTCTGTCTCCTTATTTCTTTAAACTGTGGATCTGGATTATAAACACAGACAACTAATTTTGGGTGAACTAATGAACACATATGGGACTCAAAGGAATATTCCCAAAGAAATGTCAAGACCCAAATACCAGGATGCAGGCAAATCTGGTGACTTAATGGGGTAGAAGTAGTTTATAACAAGGTTAATTTTGTTCTTATACTTTCTGCAGAATCATACACCAAGTCTAATTCACTAACATCCTGCCTGGTTGACATGGCTTCAGTTGAACTTGATGAATGTTACTTACCAAAGCCGATCCCCACAATGGATATCCTGAAACAAATATGAAGGGAAACCTCGGGTATGGTTTTTCCAAGGTGAAAAGGAAAACAATTCCAAAAGAAAAGTTCATAATTCCCAGCAAGATCTGCATTGCCTGCAAATTGAAGGAAATGTCACTGAGAAGTGTTGAGGTCTGTTCTATTTAAACCAGTTTAGTTGACAGGATTAGACAATTCATCTCTTTTATAGTAAGGGGAAGATAGCAGAAGTACTGTCAGTTTTCTGGTCATCTTGGTTGCACTACCTGATCTTTGTTTCCCAACAGCATCAGTACCTTCTTCTGGTTGCTAGAAATGGAAACTGTCAGGCCTGTTCTGTTCTTTTGGAATGGAATCCTGGGGGTGGGGGTGAGAGAAATTTGTCTAAATAAGTTCTCCAGCTCTTTAGTACATAACTATGAGAGTTTGAGGAGGACTGAATTGTAATATGAACACTCCTAGGGAAAGGGACACATAAGCAGAGGTGAACACCCAGAAAACCCTCTGAGCCTGCAGAAATACCACTGTATTCCCAGGCCCAGTGTCCTCTCTGCCTCATTGTCCTGGCTCCACCTTTATGTGCACACTCGTGATGCCTGCCACAGTAAGCAGGAGTCTGATGAGTGCTAGGGAAGATGGTTGAGGATGACTTTCTCTTTTTGCTTTCTCAGTAGGCCTTCTCAGCCTAGTTTTTTGCTGACAAACCAGGTTTCATAGGTGAATCCTAAGAGATATCATTTGCATCACATTCCAGCAAATGGCTCCCCTCGAATGTCCCATGAACACCTTATATTCAACGTGCATTAAAATAAGTTCACTTTTCTCCCTTTTACATTTATTTCTGTCTTTTCTATCTCTGTGGCTGACGCCATCATCTTCTTATGCTAAAAGTCTTAAAGTCATCTTCTATTCTCATGTCCCATGATTGCAAGAACCTGAAAATGAGCTAACTCTCCTGTTACCTCTACATGCAAAATCATACGCATCTGATTTTTAGCCCAATTTTTGCTGTTGTGGTGACTGTAGGGGTACTTATTTTCATAATCTGTATGTTTCTTTCATATGTTAGTGTATAGGTAGATATATTTCTCCATTTACAGTTGCGTTTCAGAGAATCACTTGGGTAATGAGAGGAAAGTCTCTTCTCTCTTAGGAGTGAACTCCCACGGGAGACACATTCTCCTTGACAGCTCAGTGTCCTAAATATTATAGAGGTAAATGCTGCTTTTAAATGGCAGTCTGGGTAGTTTTCTCACATGGAGTCTATACTTATTCATCTGTTATGTAAATTCTTCTTTAACTGCACTTTCTGCATTCATGCTCTGCTTCTCTAGTCCAGTGTTGAGTCAGTGTTAAAGTAAGACTCCAAAGAAAAATCTGGAATCCAATTACTCTTCTTATTATTATTTGAAAAACAGCTCCTAAACCTTGTGGTCATGAGGGTTACTCAGAGAAATGTTCTACAAATACATGTTTCTAGTTTATTACCCTTTCACAATTGTGTCTCAGTAGATGGAGTCTAGGGACTTGGTCTATATCTTATGAAGTCATGAAGTTTCTTATGAAGCAGTTCAGATAATTTTATAGGTTAGAAAATAATCATATGCACCATAAAATCATAGGAGGGTTATCTGATTTTTGTAAAATAGATCTCCAAACTCCCTTATTGGCTATTTTTGGAGGGGTAGTTTCTAAATACTTCTTATAGTTTTGATTATGGTAAATATACATAGAATTTACTAAACATTTTATTGAAATAATAAACATTTAAGAGATAATTTTTATGTTCTCACTAAAATTGAATAACCAATAGAGCAAATTCCTATGTGCCCCTGTCTTCTTCCCCAGAATGGGCTCCTGTATGGCTTCTCCCCCAACCCAGCCTCTTCACATCAACATCTCACATCACGATAGTATACTTACTGCAATTGGATCAACATTAACACTTTACCCCAAATCCATAGTTTACATTAGGCTTTACTCTGTGCTTACATTCTATGAGTTTCAGCAAAAACATGATATGTGTCCACAGCTATAATACCATAGTATTCTACAAAATAGTTTCACCGCCTGTCTTTTGATGTCTACTTCTATTCCTCCATTCCTCTCTTCTTTAGATTCTTTGGAAACCACTGATCTCCACAATTTGGTCATTTCTAGAACATCATATAGCTAAAATTATAAAAATATAATTTCATATATAGTCTTCCCAAATTGGTGTCTTTGAACTAACATTATGGATGTAAGGTACCTCCAATCTCTTCACAACTTGATAGGTCATTTTTTTAAAACCACAGAATAATATCCTGTTGTGCAGATGTACTATGGCTTATTTATCCATATGGTTGGATTTTATTATGTTTTAGTTCTTTTAAATACTGAAAGCCTAGACTGAGCTCTTCCACCTCTCCTTTGCCTCTCCCCCCACACACTACCATGTCCATGTTTTCTCCTTCTAATCTTCTCTTTCTTCCACCTCCCATTTACACTTGTGGAAGCCCTATCATTTTTGAGTCCATATTAGATACCCAATTTTTTATGAAATAGTTTCATCTCTTTTAGCTGGAAGTAACTGCCCCTGGAGGTAGTTGTTCAATCTCCAGGTCTCCCACTATCATTCCCACCATTTTTGTTTCTTATTAGATGGACCACGGAAATGTAATTTTTGAAAATTTTCATTTGTTATCACATCTAAACTACATATTTATTCTCTCCAATGAGAAAAACCAGGTTGTATTTATTTCTATAACTCCCATAATGTCTAACACAGTTTCTTGTACCTAGTTCAATATCTACTTGTTGAAATAAAGTATTTAGCTCAAGTTTGGGATCTGTTATATTTTGATAGCTGCTAAAAGCAGCTTAGAGTGGTGGTCCTCTTCTCTGTGCCTTAGAGTGATCTCTCTGTTTCTGTAGTTTTTTTTTCTGAAAAAGATTACTTTCTTTTTTCATTCTTGGTGGCTCAGGATTGAAAGGGAACATTTTTTCAAAAGCGTAGACAACATTATAACTTTAGTCATGCCTGAGCCCCCACATTCCCCTAAAGAAGCATCAGTAAAAAAAAGAAAATTAGTGTTTATGGGCTGAATGGGTGCTTGGATGAATGTTTATAGTATTGATAATATTTTAAAATCTCTCCATTTATATAAATAGAAGCATATGCGCATAATATTTGTCAAATAAAACTGAACCCTGATTTTTGGTTGGGAAGATATAAAACTGTACTTTGCAATAAGCCAAGATAGAGAATCTGGCCCACTGACTTCTCCTTGTTTTTCCTTTTTCTTTCTTCTCTCTCAAACTGACTAGAAAAGTCTCAAAGAGAGTCACTTTGGGGGCTGGGACTTTTAAGAGTCTAGGAACTTTAACTTCATTCATCTTGTGTTTCCCTGTTGACAGATCTTTGTCCATAATGGATATAGAAGTATTACCCATACATCCTGAACTGGGTGGAAATACTATCTGGAGTTGGCTCCTATCTCTAAACATATGCTACCAGTTCACTTTCTTTACCCTCACCCTCAGCCCATTCAGTAGAGTTATACACAGGAGCAAGGCTTACCCCAAAGACCTTCATTTTTGTAGCAAGTAATTTCTGTAATGGCCTTTGAGGATAGACTGTGGCTGCAAATTCTGCTGATTGATATTCTGGAACAGTGATCTCGGGAGGGAATACCAGAAACATAGGACTATGCCCAGTGTTCGAGTCCATGTTGGTATAGATGGTCTTTTTGAGTGGAAGGAGATTGTGGAGCTGGTGCTCCAGTCTAGACCATGTTCATTTCCTGGACATGCACTGGCATTGTTGTCCTTTGGCTTAGAATGATAGAACCATAGAGTCACAGAGTCATAGAACCTCAGGACTGCTCAAAAACCTGAGGCAGTTCCCATGTAGGTGAATGACTCAGAGAAACTGAATAGTAGTATTAGTTTGGTTAAGAACACACTGTGGAGGTCCCACACCCCTCTGCTGGTTATATCTGTACATTAGCCAGATTGGACTAGATGCCTATAAAAACTTTTTTTTCTTTATTGTTCATAATGAGTTACATTGTTTAGTGGGCCAACCATGAGTTGTTATCCCCAATTCCCCGATGCCCCCCTTTCCCCATCTCCAGTCAGCTGGATATCCTCCTCTGTGGGCCGTCTGTATCAGTCTTTGTAGTAGGGGACCATGGATAGCTCATTCTTCAGCCGGGCTCTCATGTCTCAAGTGTGTAGTTACTGAGGGTTGCCAAGTCTCTGCTATTCTCCCCCACCACGGCTCTCACAATCTTTCCGCCCCCTCTTCTGCTCAGTTCCCTGAGTCGTGGTGGGTGAGTATTGAGGCTGCTATGGTGTTGTGAGCTTAGGGATTCGTTGGTTTCTGTCACACTGGCTTATCTTTTGTTGATTGAATGGCTATGGCTGTGGGTCCCTTGTACATCCAATCATTCTCTGTGGGGTTCCATATGGATCTTCCCCCGTATGACTGTGGTGGCTCATCTCATGCCAGGATCTCAGCTTTCTGCCTGCAGTCAGTTGGTAGGGTTATATGTGCCACAGCTCCCTTGCTGTATCCTGAAAAATACAAACACAATCTCCATCGGAGAATGAGGTCAGTATCCGTTAACAAATATACAACAATTTGGATTACTTAGCTTCTATTTTTAAAAGCCTCCCCGGCAGTCACTCTCATAGTGCATCTTTTCTTGGTATCCCAAGAGTATGTGATCCATTGCATATCGCCCTGAATCCCCGGTTCCAATCAAGGGTTCCCCCTCACTGAGTGGAATATTTGGCCGAATTTAATAGCTGTTGATTGTCTCCCCCAGGCTCAGGCTCCTCCATTGCACACTTGCTCCTTTCTTGGTTTCCTTTTCTCTCCCAGTAGGAGGTGTGGTCAGCCTACTCGTGGCCTCAGACTGTATTTCATGCCAGTGGTCTGTTTACACCAGCTGTCATTGTTCAACTTCCCCTGGCAGCTTGTGTAGTGTTTTCCAGCACTGCACTAACTGCCATCTGGGAGCTGGTTACCGTTCCAGGCCTCAAAGAGTCTCTCGATGCTGAACGATGATGGCTTTCTGTGGGTTCTTCAGCAACAGGGTTTTGCCTCAGGCCTGGGGAGAGCATTCAAGAGCCTTGATAGAATTATGTCTTGTTTTTGTAACCTCATGGGTCACTTTGGTCAACAGCTCAGTGAGGGAAGGAACCAGTGGCCGGGACCTGGGGCTATCAGACTGCTCAATTGTTCACAGACTCAGACATTCTCCCCTACTACTCATGGCCCCTCTTACCAGTTGACACCCATTACTTACTCTTTAGGTTACAGTATGCTCGCGAGAATTTTATGTTTTTGAACCTAATTTGGTTTGGACTCATGTTTGAGCCATTTCCCTCCCCCCTTCCCTTACCCCACTCTTATACCTTCTCAGTTCTTTCTACTAGTCTGGATAAAGAAAATGGTTATCCTGGCTAAGGACCGCATATGAGGGAGAGTATGCGGCGTTCCATTCTCTGTTCTTTTGAGTGTTCGCTTAGTAAGATCTGCTCGAAGTCAGACCATTTTTCCCTAAATTTTGATGTGTCATTTTTCCTTTCAGCAGAGTATAATTCCATCATGTAAATATACCACAGTTTCCTTGTCCATTTCTCCATGGATGGGCATTTGGGTTGATTCCAATTCTTGGCTATTATGAATTGAGCTGCTATAAAAATAGTTGTACAAAATTTTCTGCATCGAGATGCGGCATCTTGCGGGTAGATGCCTAGTAGAGGGATAGCTGGGTCCATTGGTAGTTCTATGTCCATTCTGTCTAGGAGTCTCCACACTGCTTTCCACAATGGTTGCACAAGTTTGCAATCTCACCAGCAGTGAATGAGGGTTCCTTTTCCCCCGCATCCTCGCCAGCAACGATTGTTGTTGGTTTTCTTTATGATTGCCATTCTGACAGGGGTAAGATGGTATCTCATTGTGGTTTTGATTTGCATTTCCCTGATGCTTAGGGATGCTGAGCACTTTCTTAAATGAGTCAAGGCCATATGTGTTTCCTCCTCTGTGAATTCTCTGTTGAGATCAGTACCCCATTTTGTGAGAGGGCATTTTCGGTTTTTGTTATCAATATTTTTTAGTTCTCTGTAGGTTTTGGAAATTAGTCCTCTGTCTGAGTTGTAGCTGGTGAAAATCATTTCCCAGTTTGAGGGGGGGTCTATTGGCTCTGAGTATGGTCTGTTTGTCTGTACAGAAGCTTCTGAGACTGATCAGGTACCATTGGTTAAGAGTTTGTTGTATTTCCTGGGCTGTTGGAGATTTGCTCAGGAAATTTTTTCCCACTCCTATTTCTTGTAGAGTTCCTCCTATTTTTTATTCCAGGGTATTCACGGTTACTGGATTTATATTAAGGTCCCTGATCCATTTGGAGTTGATTTTTGTGCATGGTGAAAGGAGTGTGTCTATTTTCATTTTTTTATACGTTTATCCAATTCCTCCAGCACCATTTGTTGAAGATGCTATCTTTGGCCCAGCATACATTGTTGGCCCCCTTGTCAAAGACCAAATAACTGAAGTTACTTCCATTTAATGCTGGGTCTTCAATTCTGTTCCATTGATCTGTCTGTCTGTTTTTATGCCAGTACCATACTGTTTTTGTTACTGTGGCTTTGTAGTATGTTTTGAAGTCAGGCATGGTGATACCTCCTGAGTAGGATTTTTTTACTTAGAATAGTTTTGGCTATCAGAGGTCTTTTGACCTTCCAAATAAATTTATACATTATTTTTTCTATGTCTGTGAAGAACGAGGTTGGGATTTTATCGGCATAGCATTGAATCTGTAAATCGCTTTTGGCAGGATTCCCATTTTTACTATATTGATTCTCCCTATCCATGATCATGCAATATCTTTCCATCTTCTCACGTCCTCCTCTATTTCCTTCTTGAGTGTTTCAATATTTTCCTTATATAAGTCCTTTACAGCCTTGGTTAGTGATATTCCAAGATATTTGATTTTCTTTGAGGCTATAGAAAATGGGACAGTCTATCTGATGTCTTTTTCTGTCTGCTTGTCTTCTGCATATATAAAGGCTATTGATTTTTGTGTGTTGATTTTGTATCCTGCCACGTTGCTGAAGGCATTAATCACCTTCAAGAGGTTACTGATACTATTCTTTGGGTCTGATATATAAAGGATCATGTCATCTGCAAAGAGGGATAGTTTGATTTCTTCCTTTCCGATTTGTAACCCTTTTATGCCCTTCTCTTGTCTAATCGCTTGGGCTAGAACTTCAAGCACTATGTTGAAGAGCAGTGGTGAGAGTGGGCATCCTTGCCTTGTTCCTGAATTGAGTGGGAACTCCTTGAGTCGTTCCTCATTGAGTATGAACTGTGCTTTAGGAGTTTTGTATATTGTCTTTATTAAGTTGAGGAATAGGCCATCTATGCCTATTCTTTCAAGAGCTTTGAACATGAAGAGGTGTTGAATTTTGTCAAAAGCCTTCTCTGTATCTATTGAGATAACCATGTGTTTTTTGTGTTTGAGCCGATTAATGTGATGTATGACATTTATCGTCTTGCGTATGTTGAACCATCCCTGCGTCTCTGGGATAAAGTCAACTTGGTCAGGGTGGATAATATTTTTGATGTAGCGTTGTATCCAGTTTGCTAGGACTTTGTTCAGGATTTTTGCATCTAAGTTCATCAGAGATATGGGTCTATAGTTCTGTTTTCTTGTTGCATCTTTGCCTGGTTTGGGGATTAGGGTAATGGTAGCTTCATAGAAGGTGTTTGGTAGACTTCCCTCTTTTTCTATGCTTCTAACAAGCTTCAGAAAGAGTGGTTTTAGCTCTGTGATGAAGACTTGGTAGAATTCAGCTGTGAAACCATCTGGTCCTGGGCTTTTCCTTTTGGGAAGGTTTTTGATTACATCTTCAATCTCAGTGGATGTGATAGGTTTATTTAATGCTTTTATCTGTTCTGGGTTAAGCTTTGGCAGTTGGTAGGTGTCCAAATACTTATCCATTTCTTCCAGGTTCTCTAATTTTGTGGAGTAAAGTTTTTGGAAATATGACCTGATGATTCTTCCAATGTCTTCAGGATCAGTTGTGATCTCACCATTGTCCATACTGATTTTGTTGTTTTGGGCTTTCTCATTTCTTCGTTTGATTAGATTGGCCAGGGGTTTGTCGATTTTATTAACTTTTTCAAAGAACCAACTCTTTGATTTATCTATTTTTTTAATTGTTTTCTTTATTTCCAATTCATTAATCTCAGCTCTGGTTTTAATTATTTCTTTTCGTCTTGAGCTCCTCGGGTTAGCTTTTTCCATCTGTTCTAATGATCTTATGTGGGTGGTTAGGCAATTGATATGAGACCTCTCTGTCTTTGATATGAAGGCATTTAGCGCGATGAACTTTCCCCTCAGGACTGCCTTCATTGTGTCCCATAAGTTCTGGTATGATGTGTTATTGTCATCATTTAAAGCTAGGAAATTCTGAATTTCCTGTTTTATTTCTTGGATGACCCAATCATTTTCTAGTAGCGAATTATTCAGGCGCCAATACTTTGTGTGTTTTCTGGATCCTGTTCCACTGTTAACTTCTACATTTAATGCACTATGGTCTGATATGATGCAAGGAACTACTTCAATCTTCCTGAGTTTGTTTAGGGAGGATTTGTGACATAATATGTGGTCAATTTTAGAAAAAGTCCCATGTGCTGCTGAGAAGATTGTATATTCTGTGTCTTTGGGGTAGAAAGTTCTGTACATATCTGTTATCCCCAGTTGGTCAATGGTGTCATTAAGCTCCATTATGTCCCTGCTGATTTTCTGTTTGGTTGATCTGTCTAGGGCTGATAGAGGTGTATTAAAGTCCCCTACTATGATGAAATTAGAGTCTATTTCTGCTTTATTTTTGAGTAGGGTTTCC